>PITA01006324.1:0-101138 GCA_004023965.1 Spilogale gracilis
TATGCCTCCATCAGAAAGGATGAATATCCAACTTTTGTAGCAACATGGACTGGACTGGAAGAGATTATGCTGAGTGAAATAAGCCAAGAAGAGAAAGTCAAGTATCGCATGGTTTCACTTACTTGCGGTGCATGAGGGGTAACCTGGAGGACAGTGGGAGAAGGAAAGTAAATGGGAATTAGGGTAATCCAGGGAGAGAGACGAAACAACAGAGACTTTGGACACAGAAACAAACTGAGGGACTTGGAGGGAGGGGGATGGATGGATGGAAGAGCCTGGTGGTGGGTACTGGGCACACCTAAAGCGTGGAGCACTGGGTGTGGGGAATGGGGAATGAATCTTGGAACACTGGGAAAAAAAATTTAAGTAACAATAAAAAAAAAAAGTAAAATGCATTCTAGAAAAGTTGCACTTTCTCAAAAAAAAAAAAAAAAGAATATTGAGTAAAGCGTCCTTATGCTCTTTACTCAGAATATTGTACTATTCTGCTTTCTTTTAACATTTTTTAAACCAAAGATATAAATACCTCTTATACTATATATGTTAGATATATATTGGATATTATATATGTGTGTATGTATATCTATTACATATATATATATATATATGTGATGTAGATATAGAGATTCTATATCCCTCCATGTATATGTATTAGACATAATAGATATACTAATATATTATATATATAATGAAATATATCTCTCTTTTATTTTGTGAGTTTTTTAGACTGGCAGAAAGTATATTTGTTTGTAACAGATTCTTGAATCCACTCCTGGTTTTGGGGGGTTTTAAAATTTTTTTCACTCCTGGTTTTCTCTGTTTCAGAAACTTAATGAATGTTCAATTTTATTTTTTTGTGCATATTTTTACTAAAAATTTAAAGCCTTTTACTCTTTTTTTTTAACTGTTAAATCTTATGTGAGGGTCAACCTGAGCAGTGTGCCAAATTGCTAGCCAGCATTTGTCGCAGCAGGGGACACTGAATAATCCCTCGGCTTCCCTGGGGCTGTTATTGTATGTGAAGCTCTCATCCCTAAGAGTGACTGGTTTTCATCCCTCTTCTCTCTGAGCCACGCCAGGGCCTGTGCAGATATCCCATTTTCCCTCTATTCCAAACCCCAACTACCACCCACTCAGCTTCTCCTCCACCACCAGGGTCCCCAAAGCTGTCCGTGGACTTCCAGCCCAACGGTTTTGTATACTGCAAGTTCTTTTGCATTTGCCATGCCAGCCTGCATTCCAGGAGGCTTGGTTTCAGAACAGTTCCAACTGGAAAACAGCAAGAGCCAGCAGTGCCCATGGGAATGCTGCTTGAGGGTCTGAACCTGCCAACACTGACCACATCAAAGCTCTCCCTTTCTAGCCTGGACCAGCCTCAAGTGGGGAACAGCTTGTGCGGGACCCCAGAGATGCACTGCAGGTTCTGAGACCCAGAGAAGCCCCATTTTAGCCTGAGATTGGGGAAGGAACTCACCCACATGAAAAAGAACAAAATCCTTATCTTCCCAAAGAGGATAATCAATCAGTAAAGTCTGGGGGAAATTCATGAAGAAACAGCCACAGGATAATATTTAGAAATACAGCACTAACTTCATGCCATTAAAAGTCCTTGCCGTTGGGAAGGCATCCAAGAGGGGAGATGAGGAGACATGGAGAAAGAGGACCTCTACTTTTTCTTATAAAGCAGACTGATATTTTTAACTCTGTGCATGCAGTTGCTTTGGTATAAAAATAACATATCTGAAAAAGCACCCATTGAACATGGCAATGAAAAAGAAAACAAACTACACAGTTATTTCTGTTTTATTATTTAATTTTATTTTTTCAGTGTTCCACACCTACTTCTTATCTGGTATCTGGTGAGCAGAACTGAATCTTTTTTACATATTTACAGAAATGCTCACCATCCAAGCCTGCAAATGGAGATGAATTAGGGTATAGAAGACTGACTGCCATGTGAACTGATGACCAAAATACTCTGGGTGTTGGTAATGATTCTTTTAAAAACAAAATCCCCGAAAGTTGCTTGCTTTTCTTTGATTCTATTTTGCCTCTTTCCCTAGAAAGGAATGGTTTCTGTCTCCCATACTAAACTCTCCGCTTTGGGAGAGAAGGGACCAGTGTTTCGTTGGTTTTCATATCTTAGCATATATCACATGATTAGATTCTATGTATATGTTCTGTGAATACTGAGTGAATGAACAGACAGGATAGGATAGGATAGGATAGGATAGGATAGGATAGGATAGGATAGGGTAGGATAGGACAGGACAGGAGAGGGTAGGAGAGGGTAGGATAGGATAGGGTAGGGTAGGACAGGAGAGGGTAGGAGAGGGTGGGAGAGGGTAGGGTAGGGTAGGATAGGATAGGATAGGATAGGATAGGACAGGGGAGGGGAGGAAAGGATAAGATAGGACAGGATAGGACAGGACAGGACAGGATAGGATAGGATAGGGTAGGGTAGGACAGGGTAGGGTAGGACAGGGTAGGGTAGGGTCGGTTAGGGTAGGGTAGGGTAGGGTAGGGTAGGATAGGATAAGATATGACAGGATTACCCTTGGGTCTAAGGAATGTCCACTCACTTTCCTCCCTGTGGGAATGCATCAAAACCTTCTATGAGAGAGATATATCTTACCTTTACTTAGGGCCAGGGATTCTGGCCATCAGTGTTTTTAATTTAGGTAACAATTATAAAGGACAAAGCACAGGTTTGGCCTGTTTCCAGATCCCATGTACCAGTCATTTCTTTCCCCTTATTTCTCCTTAATAATAATCTCTCATATTTGTGTCTTGTTTTGGAATTTTCAGAGTGCTTCCACGTGCCCATTTTATGTATTTCTCATGACTGTATTAAGAGGGTAACGTTAGCTTTCTTAGTTGGAAGATAGGGAATTGAGTTTTCTTTTCACTCAACTTTTGTTCTGACTCCCAAACCAGGGCTCACTGTCAGCTGGAGCTGAAGACATAAAAGGAGGTTGTTCCGAAACACGACTCAGGTCGACAACAAGAGAGACAGTCTGTTAAATATAAATATAATAATAATAATAATAATAATAATAATAATAATAAAGTATCAGAGAAATACGAGCATGAAATTAATCTGTTTAGTACAAAGAATGTTCCTCTCTTCCCTCCATCCCCACTTAGTGTGGAAGTAGACATTGCTGATGACAAATGACAGCCCACAGGAGGACATACCGTGGTGAGGGATAAAGGCATTAAGCCTCAGAACTGTGTAAGGAGTTATATCCATGTTTATAAAATTTTGTGGATCAAATTCCACTTTAAGACCTGGAGGAAATATATGACTCTTCTCCTTGAAAAATGTACAGGTACATGCATAAGATTGTTTTTTTCTCTATTTTATGTATTTGTTTGCTTCACAAGATTCTTTTTTTTTTTTTTTTTTTTTTTTTTTTTTTTTTGCTTCACAAGATTCTTAAATACTTTTTATTCCTTTGGCCTATTGAGAGATTCACAAGAAGATTTTGATATAATCAGACAAATCCCAAGTACCCTTCATCCAGCTTTGCCCAACGTGGTATCTTACAGGACCACGGTACCTCATCAAAGCCAGGAAACTGATAATGATTAGCACGATCGTGTACAAGATTTCATATTCAGTTTCAGGGGGATTATGGGCCCTGAAGTCTATCCACAAACTGTGTGATCAGGGGCTCACCAAGCTAAAAGCCTTTGCTTTAGTTTACAACAGCTCCTCTCTCCAGGGAAAAGAGCTGAGAGAGATGCTCCTGAGTTAGTGTGTTCAGATTGAGCTAAGGAGTGCAGAGCAAAGGCCCTGGAAATGGGGTTTTTAAGATTTGAGACAGATTTTGACTCCAAAGAAAGGTTAGTCATCCTGTAAGGCAACTTAAGGTGAACAAACAGTCTTTTCGGTACTTAGATGGGGACGAGAAATAAAGAAGAGAACCCTGGGCAGTGGGGGAGGGGGCGGGAGGGGATGGCATGGTGGGAGTGAAGGACCTGACTACACCTAGGGAAAGTGATTTCGAGGGAACTGAGGAGAGAGACAGTCAATGCCCGCTTCTGTAACTTAAGGCCGAATGAGCAAGGACAGGCTTTACATCTCTTCGTAGAGTAATCTTAGTGAATGGAGTGCATTCCATGGTCGGGGGAGACTGCCATGCTTCATGCTGGTGGTCCATTCCATGGGGGAAACAGCTGACATCCCTCTCTCCCTCCCTCCCTTTCATCCTTCCTTCCTTAACAAAGAACTATTGAGAACCTACTACCTGGGCCAGAACAGGGAAGCTCTATTGGTCTTACTATGGCTCTAGTTAAAAAGACTCATAAGATCGAGTGTCTACCTTTAAGGATCTTCCAGGCAGGTAGGCAAGGCAGGTCAACAGTGTGATACAATCTGATAAGGCCTCTCAGACTGACAGAGCAGTGACAGCTAAAGGGACTGGTGTGTTTGGGAACACAGGGAGCTGAGGAATGAACCTGAAATTCATCAGAGGGCTGCAGATGCCAGGATCATTATGGGCTTTTAGGTTGTCACGAAAACCACTACATTCTGGTTGTGATCACCTGCGTGGATGTTCAGGTTGCCTCCCATCAATTTATAGCTGGTATCAATCCCATTCTTTTTAAGCAGCGAGCATATCAGGACCAGTTTTCCTCACTGGATGATTGACAGCCTGTTGTTGTGCCAGATTGTTGGAGGGCATTCAAGGATGGTGGGAATGTTGGTTTCCTCTCACGCTGAACCTCAAAGGGAACTCTTTGCTCTTATCTCCAGTTTCTGAGTTTCTGTAGACGGAGCCCACCTGGGCTGATTTAATTAATGCCTGTGTTATCTTTCTGCCACGTTTGAAGCTCTTGTGTTGTTAAGACTTAAGCTGTTCAATGACACAGCTGTGGGCTTCCCCTGCTAGCCAACCCCCATATATGGTCATCCTCAGCTCAGAATTTATAGTCTAGGCAAGAGATGCTTTGACTCCTAAGGATGTTCATATCTAATCTTGAGAGAACTGGTCACAGATGACTTCGAATCTCACCCATTCACAGATACTTCATCCATGTCTTCTTGGGCTTGTGAAAGCATGGCTTCCAGCCCATACCCATTCCAGGTCACAGAAAGTGTTTGTGATAATGTGGTTTCAAGCACATGGCATTTGATAGACAGGTGGTACTGTCAATCTACCAGATTATTCCTAAGTCAATTTACAAAATATTGAAAACAGTGAGCTTGGTTTATTATTAAAAAAAAAAAAAAAAGAGAGGGTAGAGTGAATGTCATCCAGTACAGGATTTGAATGCTCCAAATTTCATTCCTGGTCCACTTTAGAAGAA
The DNA here is from genome assembly GCA_004023965.1 of Spilogale gracilis. Taxonomy (NCBI): domain Eukaryota; kingdom Metazoa; phylum Chordata; class Mammalia; order Carnivora; family Mephitidae; genus Spilogale; species Spilogale gracilis. The sequence continues at coordinate 5,317 of PITA01006324.1, forward strand.
ATCCTCAAGCCCCATGAGCTTAGAGAGAGCTGGTGAGAGCCTTAGGTTCTGGAGTTAGGAAGAAACTCAGTTGGAAACAGACTCTGACACTTAATCAGATGTGCAGACTTTGTCACATCACTTAATGTCAGTGCACAGCACAAAATGTGAATGCTGTCATCATCATCATTATCATCATCATCACCACCACCACCATCATCATCATCACCATCATCATCATTACCAAAATCATGACCACCATCATCACCATCACCATGACAAGGATAATCATCATCTACGATCCCAGCTTTATTACCTCTAATCCAGGTTGGGTTAGATTCCTCTCTGATGGACCTCTCTAAATCACCCTAAACTTCCCCATCTTAGAACATACCATATTTGACCACTAGACTCTTTAAGGGCACGGGCCACAGATTTTTGTTTGACACTCTATCCCCAGTTACCAGGAATGTGCTGGGTACCCAGGAACTCTCCAGTAAACTGTTGAAGGAATGAAAAAGGGAAGGGAACCAACTCTTCTGAAGCACCAATTATATGCCATATGCTTTACAAATTTGTTTCTAATTTGCAAAGTAACCTTGAAATGTTTCCATTTCCATTCCCATTTCTTGGCTGGAGTAATAAAGACCCTGGAAAGTAAAGTGACTTGGCCAAGGACATACTTAATAAATAGCAGGGACAGAACTTAAAAGGATAGGTCTGCCCAATCATCTTTTTCTACCAGGATGATTACCTAATGAACTGGAAAATTTATTTATTCAGGATCTTCTTCACTCTGACTATTCTAGGTAATCGAAGTTGTACTGTCTCCGAATGGAGCCGTAAAGGAGGGGCAGTAAGGTTGGGGGAGTGACTGGCAGATGGCTAAATAGTGTGGGGAACACTAAATTACATGGCCTCAGGGCTGCTAAGATTTTCCAGTCAAATTTCAGCTACTTGGAATCAAGGAAATGTATCATTTTTTTCCCATTTGCAAAACTATCCATCCACACAGGGAGTGCTCAGAAGTCTGGTTATGATGTTTTAAGGGATGCTTTCAAAATCTCAGAGTTCCTTGCAAAGAAAATGGCAAACAAAGGTTTAAGTCACCAATAAAGTTAAGTGTTTAGACTGGGTTTCCTCAAACAAAAAAAAAAAACAAACACACACACACACACACACACACAAAATGGGCAGATTTCAGATTTCATCAGCTTCTGAGCACAGAAATCCTCAGAAACATTAAGGGAAGGGAGAACATTCCCCCCCAAGGTCAATTTAAGGGCTTTTATGTAAATAAATGCTGGATCCCAGGTGGGCCCTCATAAAGAAGTGAAAGCATTTACAAAGACATTTGGATTGTTCCTCAGAACCACAATATTTAAGTTGGTGGAACGGCACTTGAAGGAAATGGTATCTTCCAGCATCCTTCTGCTTTACAAAAAAAAAAAAGTGATCAAAATGTGATGATATTGTACAGATAGAGCATCACAAAGATCAAGAGACCTGAATGTTAGAGATGAGGGTGGTGGTGTGCAATCGTTGAGTGTGTCTCATATACAAGATTTAATGCTAGTTGACACCCTTTGAATGTTATCTATTCAACCGCCTATGGGGTTGTTATGATCAGTACCATCATAGGGATGAAGAAAAAGAGCCCAGAAGTAACTTGCCACATAATTAAGAAGTAAGCCACTTTAACCAGCTTAATTACATTCAATTAACCTACATAGTATCTTCAAGAATCAACCAAGTACTTTCCAGGGTTAGAGCAAAGTACCTCATGTCAGTAACAACAAAGAAAGAAAACATTGCCCAGGGAAAGCTCCCATACCAATGGCCAAACTCTTCAACCCAGAAGAAATGTGATGTCTCAAGGGAAACAGAGAAGGCACAAAATTCTAACTCTGTCCCCACTCCTAGAAAAATTTCTAAATGGACAGAGGTTCTCTGGCAGATCATTTGTACCCTGGCTTAATTTCCAGAGATGGAGTTTTTAATACTGTGTTCAAGGGAGTCAGAGGTTGACATGTGTGAGCACTGGGAATCCACAAATTCCCCGTAACTATAGCAAACATATTATGTGTATGTACATTTTTCTTGTAGAGGTCACATCAGATGCTCAAAGGAGTCTAAGACACCCCTCACCACCATGACCAAAGGAAGGTTTTCAGTCCTCAGTTCTCTCAAGTTACAAATTGTCCCATGTGCTCAGTAAGCCTTGGCTTATCAGTGCTCAGAAAGGCAACAAGGTACGGTAAAAATAGTATTCTTTCACTTACTAATTTGTTCACTTAGTCATTCATTCACATATTTATCAATTGCTTTCCTTTACACACTATTCTAGGCAATGGGAATTCAGAGACGAATTAATCCTGCAAGTTCCTAGTCTAATAGGCAGAAAGACACCTAAGTAGGTAATTATAAAACAATATGTAATAGTCTCAATAATGGATATATATATAGGTCACGGAGAGGAGCATCTGATCTAGGAAGAGAGTGTTGGCAAGATTCTGATAAAAGTCTTAAAAGAGAAGGGGAGTTAACCAGATGTAGAAGGAAAGTCATTCAGGACAGAGGAAAAAAAACCGAGCCAGGTGGCAGGAAACAGCATGGTGGATATATGGGGGAACTTCCAACAGTCTAATTTTCCCAGAACACAAAAAGACAGAGAATTGGTAAAAGCTGAGTCTGGGGACATTGCAGGATAGGTTATAGAGGGTATTATATGATACCCCTTTATCCTATAAGGGTTCTAGTCTAAGGAAATCCCATTAAAGGGTTTAAACAAAATTCTAGGTAATCTAGCTGCCGCATAGAGAGGGGCTGAGAAAAATCTGTTATATTAACCCAGAACTGAAGTGATGTAAACATATACAGACATTGTGGTCATCTCTTTCCCCTACAGACTGGAATCTTGCCATAATCTGACTTCTCTGACACCTGTTCCAGACCTACTACAGACATCAACATGTGGCAGGTGCTCAGTATTTTATGTCGAATGAATAAAGTAACAGTAAGGATGGGAAGGTGCATACTATGTTTGAGAAATATTTAAGATATTAACTTGGCAGGAACTGGAAACAGAGAATGTGGACAGCACAAAAGATCAAAATGGAGGACAGCTTCTACCAACACAAGCCTTGGAGTCAGCCAGATCTGGGTTCTAATATCTGTCTTCTGAGCTCGAGTGGTTCTTGCTTGAAACAAACAGGTATTGGAAGGCAGTGGTGACGGTGTAATGTGGGCTGAGCATGAGAGAATTAATCCTTTGTACATGAATAAGAGAGACTGAAACAGAGGCAGAGGAGAGGGACACAGAGTCCCAACAACAAAGAGCAAGACGGAAGACAGAGAGAGGATGTGTTCTGGGGGGACACGGGCTTTAGGGGCTGAGCAGTGGTGAGAGGAGGCATCACTGACACGTTCTACCAGTATCCAAGTGTGTGGTGTTAATACACAGGTGCTCAGGAGGAGGAGTTGAGGGGAGAGAAGGAAGCCACAGGAAGAAGAGAAGAAATGAGGTGACTCTGTAAGGAGATGGGAACAGACCTAGCTCTTCTCTTGTAATGCAGATGGCCCTGGCTCACACCTGATCCTCCATTACCTGGTATTAATCTGTGGATCCCTTACAAGACTACACTGCCTCTGGGCACACTTGTTCAACAAAACCACTGGCAGTTAACAAGCCTAGAAAGGACTCTTTCTTCTACCTAAGGCCAGTTCTCTCATTTTGCCCCAAGGTGTCCACTGACTGTTCACTGGGAAGCCCCAGAGACAGCAAGAGTTTGATGTCACATCTAGAGGATTTGCCCTGAGACTCTGTTGGATCCTGGGTGAGGTGATTAACCAGGCTAAGAGGCCCCTTTCTGGAAAGAACACTGTGGTAATTGCTGACAGCCTTCCATACGATGGATGGAAGAGTTCAGAAATAACAAGAATAATGAATAAGCAATCAGTCTATTCTTGGGTCTGCTATTACTGCCCTTCTAATTGGGTGTTCAGAGTCTCCTGGGATTCCCTAAACTACAGCATAGTTCCCAGAGACACCAAGAAACCAAGGCTAGAGACATAATAACTCATAACAAACATTCTGATTGGAACTGCTGGCCATTCTGTGAGCTGTGACGAGTTTTTCTGTTGTCTTACCTTCTCTTGCCCCATAATCCTGTGTGCAGGCTGGACATGAGAAGTCCTTGACCAGTGAGCACAGCTGAGTTTGAATCCCAGCTCTGTCAATTCCTAGCTGCATGGCTTTAGGCGCCTCATTTCATAGCTCCTACCTCATAGGACTTTTGCAAGGGCTATTGCTAATATATGCAAATGGCCTGGCACATAGTAGACTTTCAATAAATGAGAGCAATTAGTATTATTATGATACAGGGTATCTTTGGCGAGAATGCAAAAGACTGGCAGCCTGACAAGCCAGAAGCCAGAGTTACATTCTAGAAACTACCGCCGAAGTGTGCAGTAGTCCTAATGAGAATTCTCATTAAGTTCTGATAATGAGAAATATGCGAGAAGACACTTTTCAATCTCCCAAGAGACAACAAGAAGTGGGAAGATTAAAAAAAAAAAAATCCAAGAAAAGTAACACTCAGTGGCATCTCATTTTTCTCTTCTTCATCTTACTGAGTGTTAAAAGAAATGAGATGAACTGTCCCTTCTGTGCTCAGCTTTGGACCTGTGGCGTTGTTCCATAACCCTCCTGTCTGGGGAGGATTAGTACCAAGCAGATGTATTTCCCTCCCACCTGAAGCACGGACCCTCAAAATAAGCGAGGACAGTACAGGATGGGGCGTTGTGGGAGCAGGTGGGTGTGGACAAGAGAGTCAGGATTTAAGGCTGTCACTGGCCGGATTGTTCTGGAGGATCCCTGTGTGTGAGGTTTGCATGCTACAAAGTAGAAGCCTTAAGGTAGCTGTTTGGGGAAGTGATCCTAAGCAAAGGGAGGAGGGTGTAGGAAGAGTAAAACAGGACTGGAGGAAAAGCCAGCCCCAGGCGGGCTCTAAGGAGCTGACAGAATGTACTAGGAATCATCTGCCCCAGGGAGGGAAATAGAGAATATGCACCACCAGTCCGCACCCCCGCACGGGCAGGGTTTAGCCCCCGGGTGTTAAGCCCCTCACACTGGCGGCACTGCGCATGCGTCAGCATTGCGGCACCCGCTCCGGACGTCATCCTGCACAGCAGGGGCAAGCAGCACTAAGGCAGAAGGCACGAGCTCTGCGCCCACCTCGGCCAGGTGCTCCCTGAGCATACCACTCACTTGGTTGTCACAGCAACGGCTAGATTAAAAACAGCTGGCCAAGAGGACCTGCTGCAGGAGGCGGGGTGAGGGGCTGCAGTGTTCGCTGGAACATTCTGTCTGCAGTCCCTTTGACTCTGTGTCCAGAGACATGGGAGCTTGCAGGTGGCCCGGCTTCACACACAAAGGGCATCATCTTTGAATCTGTGGAGCCTCTTAGAGTTTTCCCATCTGCCATTTCATCTGTTCCTCACTGAAATCCTGCAGAAAGACAGGGCAGGGGTGAAGAGCCCTATTGTGCAGACAAGGAAAGATGCTCATAGACCTTCCACAACCAGGTCCAAGTATTCTGAGGTCAAGCCAAGCCCAGGTGTCTAGAAGTGATTCTCAAACAGTGGTTCACCAACTGCCCGTATCAGAGTCTCTGATGTTTCTTAAAATGCCGATTCCAGGGTCCCCCAGAGGTATGGCATCGGGGTGTCCCAGTCCAAGTACTCTTTTATACAAGTCACTGGAATACTCTGGAGCAGGTGCCCTTGAATCCACCATCCAATGGCAGCTGGGTTCCAGCCAATGGAACCTACTTCCAAGGCCTTGGATCTAGGTGTTTCCCAAGCCCAAAGCTAATCAACTCCCAGAATCCTGGAATGAAAAAAAGGTTGGCTACTTTAATAAAAGCCCCTAGTGGGGCCATTCCAAGACAGCACAACAGGGAAAGAAATCAAGAGATTTCCGAAAGCAGAGTTCCTTGGCGAGAGGATCACAACAGTCCTCACAGGTTACAGTCTCTATGCATATCCCATGGATGATGAAAACAATGCCGAAGATCATGCAGCTCATTCCAAAGCTAGAATTCAAGTCACAAATTTCTCGGTGCCCATCCCAGTGTCCTTGGGAGTTTACCCATCTGCAAAATAGCAGAGAAATCTCCTATCCAGAACTTCCTGCATCACCCACCCACCTCTTGTCCCCCAATTACCTCTGTGTTCTTTTTGCTATTCCCCAGGACTCAAGATGGCTACCTGCACTTGTATACCCAACCCATCCCTCACTCCAGCCCCCAAGCTTTAACTAAAGCTCTGGGTCATTTCCTGTTATCTCCATGTCCCCCTCTGCCAGACCAGAGAGCCTGCACTGAAATGAATTCCCCAGAACTTCACTGACTCTGCAGCCTTCAGAAAGGCCCTTGGAAGAGAGCAGCAGGAGGCAGGAACTTGAGAAGGCAGAAGGGTATGAGTGTCCAGTGGATATGAAAACTAGGTCTGTGAGGGAGGGTAGGAGAATGCAAAACAGAAATGCAGAGAGGAAGTGAAGGAGGGAGGATATGGGGGAGAAAGGGGGAGAGGAAAAGGCATGGCATCAGGAACAAGACATAGAGAGGAAGACAGAGAAAGAGATCATGTATAAGGAAGGACATGGAGTCTGTAATTTATGTGTCTGCCTTCTCCACTAGCTGCCAAGGTCTTGGGTTGCAGGACCTGTGTCTGATTCATTTCAGTGTACCCATGCTTAGCCTTGCTCTTGACATATAGCAGATGTTCAGTATATATTTGTCAGATCAATCAGTGAATAGAAAGACAGCTATGTAGAACAAATCAACAAAAAAAAGTATACTGTCATTCCTCTTCTATGAGGGAGCAAATGTAAGTCAGAGAGGCTAAATTAGTTGCCTAAAGTGCCACGGGCAATAAATAGGTAGGCTAATACTTCATCTGAAGCTGGAGTGACCCCAACGCCTCCCATTAGTCTTATTTGGACAGGGGCATTCTCCAAACTTCCTGTGCTTATGAACCAAGGAAAACTCATCTTACTTCTTAGGGCTAGTTGGTCCAGGCCTATAATGTCCCCCAGAAGTCAGAAAAGGGAGGTATAACCAACATAACTTGTGTTTCACCCAGATGCCCTCCAGTCCTTTCTCTCATTTCCATGCACTGATAATAACTATCAGCGCTTAAGACTCTGGAGCTCTTCCCTTGGGCCACTGGCACAGCTTTCCCCTGACCTGTAGTGAGTCACAGTTCCTGGGGGTTCCCAACCCTTTTGCTAAAGATTAGCAGGTATATAAGAAGGCAAGCCCAGCTTCCTCGCTTGGAGTAGGTGCTAATTCCGAGGAGCGCTACACACCAGAGTTACCCTCCGTGGGGCACTGCCTGCAATGATACATTTGTGTGGCGTTGTTGTCTCCGTCTGACTCCCACCATGGCCTTACCAGTTCCTCCTGGGATCCCTTTCTTCCTTGCCCATGAATCCTTGTCTTGGGATTTGTTTCTGGGGATCCCAATATAAACAAAAGAGAAAACCAAACCACCCCATTAGCCTGGTTTCCAGTGAGTAGAAATCAATGATAAGCAAATACTTCATATGAAACACAGCTCACATTTACTGAGCATCCACCATGATTAAATGTTTCACACGTCTTACCTCAAAGGCTCAAACAACATTGCAAGGTAGGTCTGACTGCAGATCGTGCTACGGATGGTCTTACCTCCATTCTAGAGATGAGAAAACCCAGGTTCTCTAATCTCCCCAAGGTTGCCTAGCTAGAAGTGCAAAGGAAAGGATTTGAACTCGACTATCTGTCCTCAAAGCTTTCCTACCCACGATTTCTCTCTTGAGGGTACTTGCTTATCCATTTGCCCATCTGCCATTTTCACTTGTTTTTTGGTGGGGAGGGAGGGATAGTGGCAGAGAGATCCTTGTATCCTCAAGGCCCAGTGCGACGTCTGGCACACAGCAGCATTTGTTGAGTAGATGCTTGAGAGGAACAAAACACTAAGAAGGTCTAAGTTTTCTTTAAAATTCCATTGACTCTGCTTGAGAAAGTACTGAATACCTCCATGAGGCAGATTGCCACAGCAAATACTGAGACCCAGGATAAAGGCTTTAAGACCTCCACAGTGTTACTATTTGGGACCTGAATACGGGGACACAGCTGACAGCCAACTTGTTGAAATCCTGCACATTCAGCTCAACTGCCTTTGATAAGAGGGCAACAAAACACAAAAACAAAATTACAGCATCAAAACCAGGTTCCAATTTCCAAGAAATAAGACACCTGCACATCATAAATTGCTTCTTTAGGATCTCCTCATTTTGTACCTTTTAAGATGAAGACAATGAAGTGTTCCATTTGGATGTTGAGATTCTGAAAAACGAAGTGCCCTTTTATAATGTTTTAAAAGGAAGGCATTATAAGATTTGAATCTTAGTGAACCCTCTGAACTCACAAAAAGGAAAAATTCAAGAGGATGTGACAAAATTATTTCTAGCAACCATGACATTTCTTGATGTGAAATGCTTTCTTTGAACTGCATAACACAGCACGAGTTGGGTTTGGGACTCTGACAAGAAAATAGTGAGATGCCAAGTTGACAATATAGACATAGGGCAGAGGGGGATACAAGAAATGATGGAACCAGAACATCTAACCCAGGTTTAGATGACCACTCCCACTCTTGCTCTGTGATCTCAACTAAGTCATTTAACTTCTCAATATCCTTACCTATGGATATGCTGGAGTTACTAGCCCTATGGAGTTACCTATGGATATAAATGGAGTTACTAGCCCTTTCAGAGTTACTGGGAGGATTAAATATTGGGAATGTAACTGTCTTAGCACAGAGTAGGTGAGCTAAGATGGTGATGATGAATATGATGGTAAAGATGACATTTATTAAGTGTCATTAATATTCCAGATACTGTTCAAGATGTTTCACATTTTGTATGTGTTAAGGAAATTCTAGCTACCCTAACAGATAAATCCTGAAACCTCAGGGCTTAACACAATGTTCAGCTTACTTCTTACTCATATAAAGTTCAACTAGTGATGGGAATGGTGGCAGGGGAAGACACTACTCCACAAAATCATGCGGGGACTGGGGCTGACCAAGGCTCTGCCACCTTGAACATGTGGTTTCCAAGGGTGTGCTGGGCATTGGCATATATCCAGCAGCTGGGGATTCAGTTGGAAGGATTATGCCAAAAGTCTTATGGGCCAGCCATATTGCCCAGCGCTTAGTCAGAAGATTCCCATCCAGGTGCAAAGAGGAGAAGGACTGGAAAGCACAGTTGTTGTCTGGCCTGCCATAACTCTATCCTACATCTTTGTTGGGCAGTCATCTCCTTGGCCACTCAACATTTCATAACAAAGGCCTCACACAAACCTGAGGAGTGAGTGCCATTATAACATCTGTTACTGCAGATGGAGATACTGAGGCACAGAAAGTGGTGGCACTAAGACTTGATTCCCGGTTAGTTATCTCTCTGAAAGTGATAGAGATGTCATAGCTGTGCTCAGATACTCATTACTCACAAAAGGCATACTAGCTCAGACTTTTGCACCGGGGTGGGGTGGAATGTACGTACCATCTGTCAGGCAGCATCTAAGATGGCCCCAAATGATCCCCATCTTCTAATCTTCGCAGCCTTATGCAGTGACTTCCCCTTGAGCAACTTGCCTCTAACCAATAGAGTACAGTAATGTTGAGAAGTCGTCACTTCTATCCTTAGGTTACAAGAGATTCTGACTGCTCTCTTACTAGCAAATGCTCTCTTTTGTTGTCTTTTCATGGAGTAAGCTGACATATTAGAGAGGCCCCCATGAAAAGAAAGTGAAGATGGCCTAAAGCCAAGAGCCAGGAAGGAACCAAGACCCTCAGTTCAACAATCCTTGAGGAACTGAATCTTGGATGGGAAAGAAAGCAGGACCAGAGGAGCTCTCTGGGAAAAGAAGATAGCGAAGTAGGAATTTTAACTCGGTGTCCCTTAATTTTTTTAGGACTTTGGGAAAGTCCCTTTTCCTCTGTAGGAAGCCATGCCTCTTCTGGATAAGAGCAAGACCTTCTTCGTGGGCATAATAATAGCAGCTATCAAAGAACTGGTATGAGGATGAAACAATGCCATCTTCATAAAGCTCTGAGCACAGTTCCCAGATATTACTTTCAATATTTTAAAACTTCCTTCAGGATCATCACATACCCCAGGCCCCACAGAAGGAATTGGAAGGAATATCAAGCCCATCAGGCTTTCCTTCAGCTTGGGTTTGGGTGAGACAATTCTGAACTTGGTACGGTGCTTCTTCTTCCAATTCCCTGGCTGTTGGTGATATCATGAGCGATGGAAAGCCCTAAATGTAAATCCTGGTACCTAGCAAGTGCTCATGGTTCATAGAAGTCACTACAATAATAATTATTATACTCAGCAAAATCCTGCTCATCCAGCAGCAAACTTAGGGTATAGGGATAAAGGACTCATTCCTGTCGACTATACCAAACACCACAGTGATGAGTATGGGGAACACCCATGCAAGTAAGACAGTAGTAGTAGAGATTTTTCTATCACAACCTCTTCCTTCTTGGAAAGAAGAGTGTCTCAAATAGCACTAGTTTCAGACCTGAGAACACAGTGCAAATTAGCATGAGAATCAATACCAGCAGTCTGTTCTTCTGGAGTCAGTCCTCTGTTCCATATAGGACATAGTCTTCCAACACTGAGCATGAAGCCAAAAGGTGAGGGTCCCTCTCTGGGGAAGCATGCATCTCCACCCCACATTTCCTTCTGCACTCTTCTGGGGACCACAGAATGAGCCCATAGGTGTCAGATGACCAGCAATGTAATGTGGTGCAACACTCTTCAGGTCTAGGACCCACTGGGTTGTGGTGAAGGGCATCTGTTACCAACACGGAAGCCCCCATTCAGACCTACTTCATCTTAGTTGGAGAGCTTGAGAATCTGCATTTTTATTAAGTTTCCCCACTGACTCACTTGTTCATCTAAGTGAAAACTATAATAGTCAAGGGATGGGTTCTAGAACTCAAATCCCAGTTCCACTGCTTAATAGCTTAATCACTTCTGGCAAAATTACTCAAATTTTAGGGAGATCACTTACTTCCAAAGCCAACAGTGCCTGCCTTACACAGCCGTGAGGATTTATGTGACAGTGAATGTAATGCCCTCAACAGTGTTTGGCAACATGATCAGAGTTCCACAAATACACCTTGTGTGAGTGTTGTTTTGAGTTGTGATCAAATGGCTTCGCCAGTGGGAGAATCTGTCTTTGTCCTCTACAGAAGCATGATTCTCTGTCCTACCCTTGCCTCCATGGGGCTGTGATGTACACTGTCAGTGACTCCCACCTCCAAAGAAGAGTTCCTAAGTATAGGAGGAGCATCCTCTGCCATGCAGACTCCTCTGAGAACCACAACTATACCCCAGAGAGAAAGAGAGGGGAGGGGAGCCTATGAGATCTACTCGGAAGGACACAAAGGGACCCTGTGACCAATCAAGATTGCCACATCCCAAGGCAAGGACCCTGACTCAGACTGCAGATTGTGGTCCAGTATTCTCTCTGCTTGGGATAGACAGCTCTTCCAAGTGGCCAGAAACAAGGAGCTTCATGCCAGGTGACTCTGGAGCTCTGGCTTTGAGCAGGCCCTGCGAGTTCCCTGCCTCTTCCCCTGTGTCTTGCTCCAGTGGCTGACTTCCAATCACCCTTGCATCTCTGTGCCTGGGGCTTTCTCCGTGCTTTGGAAATCCCCCTGCCCTCACACAGGAGAGCCTGGAAGTGTCTGATCATTATCTGTCCCTGAAAGCAATGCTCAAATGGTGTGGGATGGGAGCCTGGGAGCCAGAGTGTGAAAAGCCCAGCCCCATCTGCATTTGGCTGGGATGCTTCCGAGCATGACTTCCACACCCTCCCCACCCCCCTGGCCGCCTTAAATTCCAGCCACGGTGAAAGCTGGCATGAGAAGATATCCTCTACTGGCTGTTTTCCTTTTCCTGTCTCCCCTCCTCACCCCCTATGGGCGTCCCCTCCGCCTCTCAGATCCACTTTGCTCAGAGTCCCTTTCCGATGAGACCATGTTAAAGCAGGTTTCCACCTGAAAATTTCAAACTGAAATAATACAAACGGAAGTCAGGCAGGAAACACATTTTAACAAACAGGGGAAGAATCCAATCTCTTGTGCTTTTTACAACCCTAGTCACTGATAAAAACAAAAGTTCAAATCTCAGCAAGATTCTTGACCAGTGCAGATAAATTTAGTTATGATGAGAGGACCTAGAGATGGTATTATTTTTTTAAGGGCAGGAAGTGAACCTAAGAGACACAGACTCCTACTAAAAAGGCTTCAGACAAAAAACAAACTTTCTCCTGGAAAATTTGTATAGATCGCTATTAAGTAAAAATGTCTTTTACCTGTAACAATGTTCCATGCATCCTAAGTATGTATTAAAGATTTAGCTCTCTGTGCTAAATCCCGGGAGCTGATCCTGGTAGTCCCTGGTGGAAACCCAGATTAGGGTGAGGGGCCCTAGGAAGTATTAAAATCAAACACAAACGGAGACCAGCCTTGAGAATTCCCTGAGCAGACAGAACCACTGAGGTTAAACAAGCAAAGCTTAATTTAGCTTATTTTGCAAGACAAGCAAGGCTCACTTGACCTGGGTCACTTCCTGCTGACACCTCTGAAAATTCCTAGCCAAACTTACTGTTCCCCAAAACTGATACAAGGTCACCACTAACCAGTTCCTTTTCATTTAAGAAAATTCTAAGTTGGCAGCCCACCACCACGAAGAATCCACAGTCACGGCCTGCACGCGAGCTAAGCTGTTTACAACGATATACCTCTGAGCCCTGTTCCACGTTTTGGGTTGAGGGCTCCCAGTTGGCAAACTGTCTTTTTTGTGTGTGCACAAATTACCACTTTGGTGATTCACTGCTTTTACTTCCGTTTTGTTGTTGTTGTTGTTGTTGTTGTTGTGTTGTTTCTTGAACTTTGGAGAAAAGAAACATGACAACCCCAACCGCATCACATATAATCAGTTTTATTGCCAGGTAAGAAATTCATATTAATATAGTGAATACATGTTTACAAATAAACATTTTTAGAAAACAAACAAATGTCTTTTTTTTCTTCATTGTAGGAAGTAGTATCGGTATCATAAACTCTGCAGTTGACAAGTATTAACACAGGTTTACTTGCAGAACATACGGTTACTAAAATATTTGCACATAAAATATGCTCCATTTACACGGAAAACTGGGTGGGGGGAGGAGTAAGATGGGGGTGCCAGGCAGAGCCCAAGGTGAATGGAGACTGAGATGTTCTGGGAGGGCTAAGGGAAGTCAGACTCTGGTCCCATTGGGTTAGAAGTTGGGGATAGCTAAAGGCAAAAAGTAGAGGCTAGTGTTGGGGCCCGGGGCGGGGGGGGGGGGTGGGAAGAGCCTCTCTAATTTGTTCGGGTTCCTTTCTTCTAAGCTCCCCACTATAGCCACAGGATTCTCACTGATACATGGCAGTCACAGATCCATCAGTAACCATGAGTTCCATCCACCCTCCCTGTCCAACCCCCATTGCCCTGGTCCCAGTCCGCAAAGCCAACTGGAAGGTAATGAGACAGAGAAGGAATGTTCTTGTTCATCATTGGATGAAATTTACTCAGAAGAGAAGGAACACAGAGGGGAGAAAAATTCTGTATACTCAGAGACCAAGAAAGGTCCGTCATCAGCACTGGGATAGAGGTCAGATGAAGAGAGTTGAGGACGAGGAGCAAGATGAGCTAAAAGGGAAAACCGACTCACAGACCTTTGGAGCTGGAGGGCACCTCACAGAGAAGCAGACCCAGTATTTCCTGAAATAGACGCTGCGCATCACTAGCAAATGCAAAATGATTTGTAGGAGCACGTGGATATGGCACTGATTAACACCGAGTCACCGAGGGGAGCGGGTTCCTTTTCATTGTGTCAGTCCGATGGAGTTCCTTAGAGTGCAAAGTCTCCACTGGGTGCTGGTATATCTTTAACAGCTCTTTAACATCTGCTAATCATTTAAAGAAAGAAAGAGGGAGAAAGAGGAATGACAGAAGGGAAGGGAGCTACAGAGAGCACGCAATCCAGCAAACGCCTGGCTCTCAGTTCAGACCCTTCCACAAGCAACACTACAGGCCTGCTTTGTTCCCTTCATCCTTATCTTTATGCTTACTTTCTATATAGGGTGACTGATACTGCTTTTCTATTTGTAATGATGAAAGCAAGTTTTCCTTTTAAAAGTTCAAAGGGTTAAGAGTGAATCGATTCAGCAACAAATATTTTGAGGGTGAGACACACAGAGATGCCCCAAGCAGGCCTGCAGTACAAGATTAACTAACATCCCGGAAACACTGACCGAGCTGGGCGGGGAGTGCTGGGATGCCAGTAAGGAGGCAGAGAAAGTGGCCACTCCCTCTCTGCCCTCCTTCCCCACCAATCCTGCTCTGTCCAGCATAGAGCCACTTTATAAATGAAGATCTTTATTGGTGGCTTCTGTGCGTGGTGGGGTTTTAAAAAATGGGCAGAAGTTTTGCTTGATCTAGCCCCATTTCCGTAGGGTTCAGATGGGAGACTAAGGCCTGGAGAGATAACATGTGTGTGTTATCAATGTCCCCGGAGGGGCAGGGAATGAAAAGGTGAATAAGTCCCTGATTTCCAGGCTTCCATGATGTCGGAGGTGAGTCAGGTGAGGCAGATTGCCGCACTTGGGCGTGCTGGGGAATGCTCTGGACCTTCTTGGGTCACCAAAAGCAGCTTCAGACACCAGAAGGTCAGCTTCACTAAAACCAAAATCTCTTCTCTCTCTGCACTCTCCTCACTGGGCTTCCACAAAATAGGAGTAGCGGGGAAACTGTCTTCGTTGGGATGCCCAAGGGCCACTGGCTGTGAGAACCAATCTGAAAAACCACCTCAGGGAATTCGGGGTGGGTGGGAGACGAATCCGTGGGAGGATCTGGGGAGGTGGCTTGGCGAGTCGTGGGAATTATGAGACCCAAAAACGCTTCGAGGTTTGGGGAGCCAGGTAACAGTAGGACTGGGGGTGACGGGGTGGAAGGGAGGGAGGTCTTCATCTTTAGGTTCCCCTGACATTGTAGCAGCCCCCTCAGAATGTGTGATGGGTGGGCTCACCAACAAAGGGGAGAGAGGAAACATCTATTACTGCAGGAAACAGGAGGGAGGGGGGCTAAGAGAACACAGGTTGCACTTGGGAAACGAGACTGTCATTAAACAGTAACACATTGAAGGCACAACCCATGCTTATGACATTTTCAGTCCAAAGCAGTTGGAATTTGGCAGCGGCAACGGGCTGAGGGGGGCGGGGGAGAGACGGGTAATAGAGGACTGGTTTCCGCGTCTGATTCTGATTCTTGTGTCGGAGGCAAGCAGGAAATGCGGGGTCTCTTTCTCACCTCTTGTTGACTTTTCAAAGGTGAGTGGGGTTTTTTGTTGTTGTTTTTTTGTTTTTTGTTCTGATGTCATTGTTTCCTAAGTCCCGAGGATTCTGGACAAAAATTGATTTGCTGTTTTTGTCTGTTTTGTAGTGGGCCCGTGATCATTTATCTTTTTTTTTTTTTTTTTGAAGTTATTTAACACTCCCTGGGCCCTCTCTTTCCCCGCCGTAAAAATGTCCACAGTCATGGTCTTTTACGGAACTTCTCTAAAATGTTCTTTCTCATCACTGCCGGTGGGTTCAGGGTCTATTTATTTTTTGTGGGTTTGAGTGTGTGTCATTTTTTTGCTTCCAACATTGACGATAAGAAAAAGAAAAGTACTACAAATAGAAGGGTTGGGGTCCAGTTACTGTCTCACGCTTGTCAACACTGGGTGTCGTCACTACTTCTTGGGATTAGAAAACACTTATAATGCACACAGCTTCCTCCCCAAATGAGTCCTCTTCTTAAGTACACTCTTCTCTCGTGTCCACTCTCAGGCTTCCCCACCCCGACCTGGCTCTTTCACCCCAAAACAGAGAGCGCATGGTAAATGGCCTATGTGCTCAATTGGACGATTTCTCTAAGTTGTGCTACTTTCAATTTTTTGTCATGGATTTCAGTTTTAAGTCAGGAGGAAAAGAAAAAATTAGCCCCACAATGTGGGCATGTGAGTTGGCCCCCTCGGGCCTGAAGTCGAAGAGCCGTGCCTCAGTTTCCCCTTGGCTGTATTGCTGAACACCCGTGCCTCCACCTTGCTCAGCTGCCCGCTGACACATGTTAGGCATGACCCAAGAAAAGCATGTTTCCGTGTCACCAGCAGGTTTATCGTTTGTTGGTGCGGGGAGTCAGGGTGTGGGGGAGCGGGTTGGGGAGGTCAGGGAGGTCAGGGAGGGTGTGGGCCAGGGATATTTTTTTTGCCTCTCTCAGTTGAGTATGGTCTCCAGGATGCTCCCTGTAGTGAAAGCTCAGACAGTCACTTCTGTTTTGCTGTTGGTGATGAAGTATGGCTGTGGGGGCGGGTAGTGCTGGGGGCGAGTCCCCAAGGGGTCGCTGGAGCCCAACTCAGCTGTGCCAAGCTGGCCCTTGTTACCGTAAGCCTGCCGCCGGAGGGAATGCTCGCTGGGGTCCCAGCCCTTGAAGTTGGTGGTGGAGTTGTAAGCCAGGGGATGTGGGGGCATCTTGTTGGTGCGGGACTTCTGTCCATTCTGCTTGGCAGTGCCGTGCTCGGGGCTGAAGGCCCGTGGCTCATCCTCTACTCTTACAGGGTGCAGAGGGAGGTTCCCCTTGGCGGCCAGCTCGGCCAGGTGCCGTCGCTTGGAGGAGAAGTCATCGTTGACCTTGTCGGCTGTCCAAGGTGGATGGAGAAGGGGAGGAGAGAGGGAGAGAGGGAAAGAAGGAGAAAGAGAGAGAGGGAGAGAGAAAGAGAGGGGGAGGAGGGGAGAGAGAAGGGGGGGAGAAGAGAGAGAGAGAGAGAGAGAGAGAGAGAGAGAGAGAGACAGTTAAGGACTGGCAAGTCAACCTGGAGACAGCATCAAAGTGGGCCAATGGCCCAAACAAGACACACACTAGAAACTCCATCTGAAACAGACAGTAGGAAGGAGGACGGAGGAAAGAGGGTCAAGCTGTTTTCACAAGCAAGATCAGGACAGAGAAAGTAAGTGCATCCCCGTTGGAGACTCCAGATCCCCCCTCCTCTAACACTTCTCCACCTAGCATTGTACATCCTCGGCTTTCCTACAAAATCCCAGTGTCGAATCTTCATTATTGAAATCATGCGTTCTTGTTAGAGGGAAAGATTGAACATCTTGAGAGAGATTCGTGTCTGTTACCCACCATTCAAGGCTGCTGATGTCAATACTTGGCTATATCTTCTTCTAGATTTCTCAGTAAGTGGGGTTCAGTTTGGGATTTCTACTGATGTGTTTGGTTGCTTTGAGTAAGTTAAGCAGACCCGTGTTCAAACTCCAACTCTGCCACCTCCCAGAAGTCTACCTTTGGCTCCTTAATAAAAGTTAGAAAACTTCTTGGTTTTTATTACCATCGGTTTCTGCATAAGGACAGTAGTTATGATAAAATATAGATATAGATATATTTTCCCATAGGGTTGTGCAAAGGGTTAAATGATACAATGCATGTATTTAGATAATAGCCCCATCATTGTAATTATCACTATAAATCACTGTTTAATTTCCACATAACGTTCTATCAAGCATTTCTCCACGTTGTTATAAATCACTAATAAACAACACTTTAATGCCTACATAATATTTCATTAGGTGGAGCCATTAAAATTAATCACTCCTCCCATTGATTAACAGTCCAGTTTGCCAATACACTGTTGACATAAATAAAGGTGAAATGAAAATCTTCAAGACTAGAGTTCTTTTCTTATTTAGAATTTTGAATTTAGAGTAATTGCAAAAGTTATTTTTCTTCATCTACATCAGACGGTGACAAACTACAGCCCTTGGACCAAATCTGGACGCTGTCTGTTTGTATAAATCAAGTTCTACTAGAACACAGCCATAGCTACTCGCTCACCTAATGTATGTAGCTGCTTTTGCTCTGGGGGGAGGGTCTGGGTCCATACACCCGAGACCGAGGGTCCCACAAAGCCTGAACTCTTTACTAGCCAGCCTGGGGATAATTACCTGAAGTGGAACTACTTAGCCAAAGGGTGTAAACATTATCAAGGTTCTTGATACATATTACCAACTTCACCACTAAAGAGTCACACACCAATCTCTACCATTTGATCACAGCGCCTCCAACACTATGATGCTTCCTTCCCTCCCTTCACCCTTCCCTGCCGCCCTCCCTTCCTTCCTTCCTCCCTTTTTTCTTTTTAATCCTGGCTCCCTCCTTCTCTGCCTCCTTCTTTACTTCTTTATCCCTCCCTCCCCTTTCCTTCCCTCCTTCCTTCTTTTGTCTTCTTTCCCTTTGTATTTATTTGATAATTTTATGAGATATTTTATTTTGTTTTCTTAAAATTCTTTTATCGTAAGATCCTCTACAGTTTTAAAATATTTCCTAGTGGGACGCCTGGCTAGCTCAGCTGGTAGAGCATGTGACTCTTGATCTCGGGGTCATGAGTTTGAGTTCTACACGGGGTGCGGAGATGACTTAGAATAAGTAAGATAGATAAAATAAAATTTATTTCTTAGCAGTAAACCTTTGATTTGCATACCTTTGGAGAGGAGAAATATTTGCTGCTTTTTCTTCCATGATTCCAACATCCCACATGGTTACACATGTGAATTTCCCTATATGTATATCCATGAAAGTGCCATGTTTCTTTTCCCATTTGATTCTTTCAACAACCCTAGAAAGTAGGAAGGATGGGGATTTTAACCCCTGTTTGAAAGACTGTCAAACTCAGGCATATGCCATGGTTAACAAAAGTTACTCACAGCTGGTGGCTGAGCCAGGGTGGGACTTAAGCCCAATAGACAGTATTTGATGCTTTTCAAAGGCCATAGAGGAAAAGCTTCCATTTCAGGACCAAGGGCACAAAAATATGTCCCACTTGCCCCCTCTGTGTCCATGGCAGACATCACTCACTGATCACAGCATTGTGTCCTGGCAGATGTGGCCTCCACTCAGACTCTTCAACACAACGCCCCAGGAAGCCACACACTAACCTTCCAGGCTTAATACCAGTTAAGTTGGGTTTCCATCCCTGTTAACGTAAATAGTCCTGACTCATATGATCTCTCAAGAGAAAGTCCCCTCTTCCATAAATTCTAGGCTGTCTGAAAATACAGAGCGTCAAAAAGAATCTGCTACTAAAGATGCAAAGAGCACACATTCCCAAAATATCATGCATCGCTTAAAGGGGCATGAGTTAAATTCAAGTCAATGCTAGATCCCCACATTTCTGCCTTCCAGAAGAAAGTTCCGGGTTTCCAACGTCATGAAGTTTCAACACAAGGGTGCCTTGACATTCCCCCTTGGACTTGGGGCAGGGGCAGGAATCCAGTTACATCCAGGACAGATTCACTGGCATCTCCCACTCCAGGTGGCCAAAACTGAAACCATCAACATTACAAAGATGTGTTCTCCTTCAGGTCCTTGCTTACCTCTCAAATGCAAACACCAACTTTCCAGTTAGTGAAGCCAGAAATACGATGGCATTCACTGACTCATCCTTCTCCTCTCCTCTCCAGCACAACTGCTAAATCACCAAGTCCTTCCAGCTATGCCTACAAATGGTTCTCCAGCCTATTCCACGTCACCCCCAACTTTGAAGACTGCTCCACTTCTGAAATCAAATAGGCCTCCCTTTCTTGAGTCTCACCTCTCCACCCAGTCCATTCTCCACTCTTAGTGGAGCCACGGCATATTTCTAAAATGCAAAACTGACCATATCCTTCGTCTACCAAAAGCTCCTCAAGCGATTTGCTCATTCAGTCTTTCATCATAGAGGCATGGGACATGGTCCCTCACAAGGTGGACATCTACTAGTCGGGGACAGGTAGTGACCAAATAATCTCACAGATTACATAAGAGTATAAATTTGGGAGGGGCTATAAAATATCCAGTCTTGTGAATATTTATATTAAGATCTCTGAGCTGGTCTGAGAACCAGATGTTGGGAGCTTTGAAGGCACGAGCCTTATCTTTCCATCTGTGGGGCTCTCAATCCTGGCAGTACTTGGGAATCACGTGGGGGAGCTTCAAAAGCATTTAGACTCCTGGATTCCTCCCCCAAACAATTCAATTAGAATCTCTGCGGGTCTGGCCCAGGCATAGATTTCCTTTTTTTAAGTGCTCCTCCATCCAAGGGACTCTAACGTGCAGCCAGAGTGGCAGCACAGTGCCACCACCAGAGCTCTTCCTAGAGAACCAAAGGTAAGTGACCTCTGATCTCACTCCTGTTCTCTCCTGCCACCTCCCACCACCTTTGAGGACTTCAAACAGGGTCACATCCTGCCATGATCGGCTCTTCTCCGTGGCACCCGCCGTAGATGCCATTTTGTACTTGGTAATGCGTTCATTCATTACTGTCTATCTCTCCTACTGCCGTTCCAACCGGGCAAGGTCAGGTCAATTCCTGCCCATCACTGCATACACAATATCCAGCCTACTTCCTGGCAGATATTAGATACTCAATAAATATTCAGTGAGTGGATACAAGAGAAAAATATCATGACTACACGTAGAGTATCAGGGCAATCATAGGAGTGGAAGCTTCCTTCTCCTGTTCCTCCCGTGAGTCTGTTATAAAAGTCTCACTCAGCTCCATTCTGTCCCCAGTCATGATCTACGATCATTCATGCCCATGCTCCTCTTTCCAGACAAGGGACTACCCTAAGGTCTGCTCAGAGAAAAGGATGTAGTCAAGGTTTCCTGTGTCTGACAAACTTGAGAACATTGATTACAAAGTAGATGTTCCAACAGCTGGGATAGGTGGTGTTTTCTCAAAAAATTCTAAAGAAAAGAAGTCACAGAGGCATTCGACTCTTGCCAAATCAGTGCCGGGAGGGGGAGAAGCCTCCATGAAGGAGTCAGGAGGTCCCACTCAGAGAATCTATAACCTTCTCCACAACCTCCCTGACTTGGTCTCTTAGTGAGCTTGGCACTGGGGACCCCCTGACCATACAAAGTGTTTGGTACTTGGGACAAGAGTAGGGTGGACAGAAAACTCTGGGGTTCTGGAATCAGCCAGACCTGAGTTTCTGAGATCTCAGAAATGCACTTAACCTCTTACAGCTTTATTTCCTTTGGTGTGAAATGGGGTAACACAAGGTACTCTCAGGTTTGCTGTGAGGAATGAACTGTATGAGATACATAAGCTACAAAGCACAAATCTGGAATGCAGTAACTATTCAATACATATATTTTGTCTGTCTCTTGGCTTATGAAAGAACTGGATTAAATCCAACAGGCCTTTACTGAGCACTCACTCTGTGCCAAGCAACTTGCTAAGCACAAAGGACGCATTCATCCAAGCCAAGAATCCTTCTTCCCTTTCTTCCTTCCCTTTTCACTTCCCTGTACCTACTATGTGTGTTGGCCTCATTTGCCCTATGAAGTGGCCTAGGAAGGGGACTTGATCTTTTTGGGATGATGAGGGAAGGCACCCTTGGGGATGTGCCTTTAGCTGCCATCTGGAGGTAAGAGTAACAGAAGCAGGATTTCAGGTGAGGGAATAGGTGGTATATAACAAAAAACGGCCATAGTGTTTTACACTTCCTTCCATCAAGGGATGGAATGTCTTTCCTTACCCTTCAAAAATGGCGAGGCCTTGGGACTGGCTTTGACCAGTAGATTGTAGCAGAAGAGATGTATATGTATCCTGAACGTGAGCTTTTGTAAGGGCTACAGCTTCTGCTATCAGGCTCTTGGATTCCTGACTCCATGCGAAGAAGGAGGCCCAGGTTAGCCTCCTGGAGGATGAGAAATCTCCAGGCCAGTTGCCTATGCTCACAACAACCAAAGCCTGCTACTTTCCAGATACTGGGTGAGGCCATACTAGACAACACAGCCATCAAGTGACCTGCCAGCTGACCCCAGATAACGAGTAAACTTGACCGATAAAAACTAATCCAGCTCAACCCAGAACTGCCAGGTGATCCACAATCATGAGCCCAACAAATGGTGCCTCTATTAGGCCACTGAACGTTGGGTAGTTTGTTATGCAGCAGAATATACACAGGACAGCCTTTGCAAAAGCCTGGAGGCAGGACGGAATATGGCAGCTTCAAGAAACAGAAAGGACATCCATGCAGTAGAGTGAAGAAAGCAAGGGGTCAGCAGACCATGTGAAGCGGAGTAGGCAAGTTTCCATCATTCACAGCTATTTGTTTGACCATCTTCCCTCCACTAGACTCCGAGGTGTTTTAGAGAAGTACACAGCAGGCAAAGATGTGTTCCCTGGGGGCGCGAAACCGTTTCTCAAAGAGTGATTTTCAAGATGGTTTCAATAACAAGAATGTGGAAGGTGGTGGATGTGCAGTTCCCATAACCAAGGAAATGCGATCTTTGTCACACTCTCTTCTCAGGGTTTTTGGTGTCCTCTGCCTCCAGAGGAGGAAGAAGAAATGCCTACCTGGCCTGACGTCGTGCAGTGTGGTCTCTGTCAGTATCTTAAAACATGTGAAAAAAGAACAGATTCATTGAACAGCCTCGTAAGCCCCATTAATAAATGTATTAACCTAATCAGCCCCAGTACCTCGTGGGCAGACAGCTGACAGGCCGACCAGGAAACAGATGTGCGAGCCTTTCAACAACGTTGGGCCTCTCCAGTTTGATTTTTCTTCATTTAAAAAGAGGAAGAAAGAATGAATAAGGTGCTTTCCCTCCAATGAGCCTAATTGCCTTGAAGGAACCAACGCTGCAAAATGAAATTCCACCTTGCTGCATCTGTCTCTCCCCTAATTAGCAGGAGACACTTGTCCAGGTGCGGGGTGGGATGGAGCCTCACTTCCGTGGAAAGGGAGAGAGTCAAGGTAATCACCAGCTTTCAAAACAAGCTGCACATCTGAGGGTCTCGGCAGGTGGCCTCCCACCTACCTTCTTTCCCTGGGCCAAAGATATCTTAAGGAGGGCTTCTCACAGCTCATTCTCACTTGGTGATATTCTTGGGTCTCAGGTGATGAATCTAGCCTGGTGAGCAATGCCCTGATCAACTCAAACTTTCACCATTCCTCATTTGTCCCTGTTTGGGGTGTAAGAATATGTTGAAATCAAGTGATAAGTCTTTCCGTTACCTTTAAGAATAAAAATCCAAATGATTTGCAGCGGCCCCAGTGTCTGCATGACCTGATCTCTGGCTGTCCACCCTCATCTCTTCCGCTTGTTAGGAACCCGTCACAGAGTGTATTCGCTTCCCAGGGCTGCCATTACAAATTACCACAAACTGGGTGGCTTGAAACAACAGAAATTTATTCTTTCATAGATTCCAGAAATCTGAAATCAAAGTGTCAGCCGGGTCATGCTCCCTCTGAAAGCTCAAGGGAAAGGTCCTTCCTTGCCTCTTCCAACTTCTGATAGTTGCTAGAATCTTTGGCACTCCTTGCCTTTTGCCTCATTCCAATCTCAGCCCTGACGCCACTGGGCGATCCTCTTTGTGTGGGTCTATGTGTCCACATTTCCCTCTTCCCAAGGTCCCAAGGATTCCCAAGATGCCAGTCACTGCATTGGGACCCACCTTAATCCAGTCTGACCTCACCTTCAATCATTACATGCATAAAGACCCTATTTCCCAGTGGGGTCACATTCTGATGTGCTGAGCGTATAGAGACCTGGAGGGATACTCTTCAACTCAGTACACAGAGGATTCCTTTGTGTTCCTGAACATGCCAAGCTTTTCACTCTGTCAGAGCCCCTGGATTGCATCCTTGCTGCTCTCTCTGCCAATCTGTTCTTCTTTTTTGATTGTGTATCTAGATCCTTCTTGTCGTCTGGTTCTCTGAGCAAAGGTCACTTCCTCAGAAAATTTCTCTTGATGAGCCAGTCAAAAGAGAGCCCTCCCCACCCCCAACTGCTCTCATCTCTTCTCCCCATTTTACTATATTCTTAGCTTGTATCATTTTATAAAATTATCTTTTTTAGTTACTTGGGTATTATCTGCCTCCCTTGACTAGAATATAAGCTCCCACTAGGGTGGAGGCCGTACCAGCTCTGCTCACTGCTGTATCCCCAACACCTCGCCCTGTGCCTGGCACATAGTAGGGGTGCAGTAATGCATTTGACGAAGGCAGGAAAGCACTGGAAGTATTTCAGATTCCAACCACAATATTTCAGAAAATATTAGCAACGGGCAGAATGTTTTATGTTCTGGTCATCTGGGGTCTGTGATGGTGAATTTTCTGTGCCAACAGAATCAGTCCACCAGGTGTCCAGATTAAATATTATTTCAGGATGTGTCTGTGAAGATATGCATTTGAACCAGTATGCTCAGCAGACTGCCCTCCCCATGTAGGTGGGAATTATCTCATTTGTTGAGGAACCAAACACGACAAAAATCAGAGGAAGAAAGTCTCCATGTCCTTCCTCCCTGCCTGCTGTCCCATTCCCTGGGTGTCCCCACTGGCTCTGCTGGTTCTCAAGTTTTCAGACTTGGACTGGAATCACACCGCCGGCTTTCCTGAATTCCTAGCTTGCAGACAATAGATCATGGGCCTTCTCACCCTCCATAATCACGCGAACCAATTCCCCATAATAAATCTCCTTTCATATATATAGATATCCTATTATTCATATATATGAATATTCATCACATTCATATACACACATACATCTAAAAGATTTATTATGGGGAATTGCCTCAACCAAACTGATAGTATATATATCCTATTATTCATCTGTGGTAACATGATTATATATAAATAAAATGTGTGCGTGTGTGTGCGTGCTCACACACAGCTCAGTTTCTCTGGAGAATGCAAATACATGGTCCATATCACAGAAGTCTGGGTGACCCGTGTCCTGTGCTTTACAGGAACCACAGCACTAAAGCAGGGCTAAGTTCCCCTTACTTCTGGGGCAGGAGAACCTGCTTGCTGCCCAGCTCCATATCCCCGGCCATAGCCTTGCGGGGCAATGCTGTTCTGTAGCAATGAGTTCAGGGAGGTGGGATGCAGATGACTGGAGGAGGTGGGGACTGGTTAGAGACTGCTTGGATATAGCACACGTCTGGTCTCCCTTCCGGCTCCCCCAGTGGTAAACTGAGTAAAAGCTCATCTTTATTAAATGCATGCTCTGTTCTAGATACTTGGCTAGGGAATTTGTTGACCCTTTAAAAAAAAAAGATTTTATTTATTGATTTTAGAGAGTGAGAGAGAGGTAGGGAGGGGCAGAGGGAGGAGAGAGAATCCCAAGCAGACTCCCTGCTGAACATGGGGGCCAACGCAGCGCTCAATTTCAGGACCCTGAGATCATGACCTGAACTGAAACCAAGAGTCAATACTTAAGTGACTTCTCCACCCCAGTGCCCCTGATAACCCTTTAATGCTCTCAATATCCTACCAAAGTAGGCGCCATTCCTGGTCTCATTCTATAAATGGGGAAACTGAGGCTACAGGGCTTTGGCGTCTTGTCCAAGTGATGACATTGGGTTTTGAATCCAAGACCCAAGGCGCAATTCTGGGTATCCTGGAATCTGTGAATTTATGGCTACAACACTCATCAGTTTTCTAACCACAAGCTTGCCTTATAGAAGAATAGTCTTGTTTCCTTAACAAGGTTTTATCTGCAGGAAAATATCCCCCTAAAACTAAGGAAAATGGAGAGCAGAGTGAGAATTATGCAGAGAAACCACTTTTCTTGATTCTTTCTGTCAAAACATTAGGGACTGGGGTGCACATGTAACCATCAGCATTTCAAGAGGAAATGTCCAAATGTCATCACTGGGAGTTTAACAAAGCCCCAAATTCTCTCCTAAGGCAAACTATTTTCCTTCTTTAAGGTGAGAAGGAGGGAGCTGGGGGTGACCTGAGACGTACTCTGCCGGGCTGTGGCTCTTCCAACATTCAGGCTGGCTGCTGCATCACAGGTCTTGGCATCTCTGAGGGGCACTCACATCTGCTGCAGTGCTGGCCAGTCACCGACCTGTCCCACAGTCGGGCTGGACAGAGAGCCATCCACTTCTTTTTTTTTTTTTTTTAAGATTTTATTTATTTGACAGAGAGAAACACAGCCAGAGAGGGAACACAAACAGGGGGAGTGAGAGAGGGAGAAGCAGGCCTCCCACCGAGCAGGAAGCCTGATGTGGGGCTCGATCCCGGGTCTCCGGGATCATGACCTGAGCCGAAGGCAGTCGCCCAACCAACTGAGCCACCCAGGCACCCCAGAAAGCCATCCACTTCTCATGGAACTGAGAGAAGACACCAGGTCAGGTACTCCCCAAGTGCATGACCCATACTGTCACATGTAGCTGACGCCCACCCCAACGCATGCACATGAGGCTGATGCAGTAGCCTGGCCTCATCACACTGATTTCCTTCCATGACGATGCAGTGGGATCGTTTGGCGTATTAACTAATATTTCTTTTCCTTATGCTTCCACTAACCCATCCCCACTACCCAGAGGGCAGCAGTCACTTTCAACGATGACAAACAGCCAAGGTATTGGTTTTGAATCCTCCAGTGGGCTCTCAACAGCCAAAGCAGAGCCCCAAGTCACAAAAGGCAAGACTTCAGCAGTAAGTTCCAGGAATTAGGATTAATGAGAGGGAAAGAAGGATTAATGAGGTCAGAGCTTGAAGGCTGCTGTGCGTCAGGTTCATACAGTATGTAAGGATGTCTGGAAGAACGCCCACCTGATTTGTGTTGACTGTAAGTTCTTTACAATATGGTGGAAAGTCCCTAACCTCTGAGAGAAGATGGATGTGAGTTGGCATCCCAGCTCTTCCACTTACAAGCTGAAGACCTTGAGCAAGTAACCTGAACTCTCGAAGTTTTACCAATAAAATTCAGAATCAAAGGACAAAGGTTGGGTGGCAAGGGGTTAAGGTCCTAAAGAGAATCATGTCCAGTACCAATGCCCCATCCTTGCAACGGATATCGGCTACTATTGCTGCCACTGTTAGAAAGGAGAAGGAAATCACATGAGGATACTAAGACTGACTTTGCCAGTAGAGTGCAGAGTCAAGGAGATAAGGCAGGTAAAAGCACAAACCATTATGTGTACGGCGCATGGCAGGGCTCCCTAAATGCACACTGCCACCTGGGAAGATGCAGCACATGGCCACTTGCATCCCACATCTCTCTCTACCTTCTTCTCATGGGCACCAGGCCACCTAGCTCCAAACTAGATTTCCCCCAGCCTTCTTGGGAGCTAAATTTGGCCCTGTGGTTCATCTCTTGCCAGTGGTATATTAGCAAAAATGATGCATCCAATTTTCAATTCACCTGACTTACTTAAAAGAGAATCGCTTGCCCTGGGTATCCTCTCTTCCCCCTTCCCACTGGCTATGACAGCAGCTAACCGTGACAATGCAAATGAGGACAGTCTTGTAGAGGGTGGTAAAGAAATGGTGTTCGAGAAGCCTGGGTCCCCAGGTGAGAATTTGGAGTAGAGCTGCCCCACCAACCTGTACCACTTCCTCTGGAGACAGTAACAGAGAGATATACTTCTATCTCTCAACCCACTGTATTTATGAGGCTTTTAGTTCAGTAGGATAGTATTTGTTTCTACCTACAGGAATATTTTCTGGAACTCTACTTTTTTTTTTTTTTTTTGGCTCCTTCACAAGCTAAATTAAAAAGTAAAGGGGGGGCAGATCATGTTTTTAAAAAAAGTACCCAGGTATTTCTCTCTTCTTTTAAAATACATTCTCTAAAGCCATGTAGCTTAGAGAAACCGTCTCAGCAGGCAGAAACAAGAAAGGCAGGTAAAAAAGCCTAGTTTTTCAAACAGGAGAGAGTCAGGGAGGGGATGGGAAGATATGTCTTTATGACGAATTAACCGTTTCACCTGGTTCTGGGTCTTGCTTAAGAGACACAAGCAGGGACAGTCACATTTGAACGAGGTCCTAACGAAGCTCAGGGCTCCAGGTTCTCTCCGCTTGGCTTCACATCTTCCTTGATCTCCTATCTCTCTAAGAAAGGGGAGTCCAGAAGCCTGGATCTTTTTTATCTTAACCCTGAAGGGTCCCACTGTCTTTGCTGGAGAGGATTCTGAAAAAGTGCCTGGCTTTGGCTTCGCACCAAAGCTGTCCAGGCTGTGTCACAAGCCCCTTGGATGTGACTCCAGGGAGCCCTCTGTGAATGTCTTGTTGCCGACAGGCCTCTAAACCTGCAGGTCCTTTAGCTCTTCTCTTAGGCAGCCCTGCTATGCAGTCACCTCTTTTTGAAAGGCTGTTGAACAAAGTTGGGACAGATTTGTGTCCCAGCCCTGGATGTCTGCACAGCCCCCTACATGGAAGGGATCTGGATGCAAACCATGCATAAGTTCACTGCCCTTTCACACACCCTGCACTGCTGCTCCATACATGGAGAGCAATCTTTTCAAAAGTTCTCTGTGTGGTTTGTCTTCTGATCAACCTCCCCTCTGGGGAAATTTTGTACACCTGCTGGATTTTTTTTTTTAATGAAGCAAATAAATGTTAATTATCCTTACTCCTATGTACTTCCTTGCAATCTGCTATAGCAAAGGACCATCCCAAAGCAGATAATTGTGAGATCTTGGATCCCACGTTGGAGTCATGCATGAGTGACCTCAATTCTTCACCTTTCCCTGTATCCGTGCTCTTTGTGTGTGACTTTGAAACTCACCCCAACACAGGAAGATCTCTTTTCTCCCCACCACTGGATTCTGAGTTCATCCATGTGACTAATGAATGTTAGCCAACATGACATAACAGAAGAGTGAAGAAGTGCCTGCTGGTTTGGGGTCCTTCTTTTGCAACAGTGCCATTGTCACGAGAGGTCTGGGCTACCCTCTCTGAGGACGAAAGACACCTAGAGCAGAGCTAATCACCCAAGTCATTCCAGCTAAAACCAGGCCAGATCAGCCAACATACAGCCAAGTGCCAGCTATATGAGTCAACTCAGCTGAGACTAGGAGAACCTCTGACATCAGCACAGACACCTGGTCTCAGTAAGTGCTGCTAAATAAAAATTAAACCACAAGATTTAAGGCCACTTGTTACACAGCATTTTTGTGACAAGACTACTGATACAAATACCCATCATTTACTCGCCCTACTTCCAGGAAGAGCCTTCATTTTTAGGTGGGGAATCCACCTGTCTCCTCTTCTTAATCCAGGTGGTTTGGATGACACATGCCTCCTCTCTCCCACCCCCCCCCCAGCTACTCCCTAGGAACTACACCAACCCATTCCATTGCCCTCACCATAACAATTTGTTCAGACGTGGGCACATACAAGGCAAAAACAATCAGAGCAAAGCCTGGGATCTTTTGTTATAGAGATGGAAGCGCCAGAGATATCAATGATCCCCAACCTTCCATTCTATAGTAGAGACAACCAAAGGTGTGAGCTCAAGGTCTGCCAACTGGATAGAAGCAGCACTGGATCTAGGACACAGGTCTCTTGACTTCCATCTGGTTAATTTTTCTATTTCCAGTGCCTCTTCTGAAAAGACTGCAGGATTCCCTTCAAATGCTATGCCCAACATCATTCAACAACTTATTAATAAAATCCATATTGAGTGTCTAGTATGTGCGGAGGGCACCATGCAAGGTGCTAGGGAAGTTTGAAATGAAGATCTAAAAAAAATTTAAAAAAAAAGAGGTCTAGGTGGCTTAGCATCAGAGGGGCATATTTTTGAACTAGCAAAATGTTTATTGAATCTTACACAATGGCATTTTCTGCCAAGAAGAAAATCTCCTCCATGCCCTATGGGTTCCCAAAGAAGCTCATCAAAACTCTAGTGCTCACTGTGTACTTTTAAAAGAGGCCAACCTAAGGAACTGGCAGGATTTGATTTTTATTAAAAAAAAAATCCCCTCCCTATCCTCCACCTGCTCTGCACCCTCCTGCTCACCAGGAAGCCAATAACCCAAATCAGAGCATTGAAAAAGGCTGAATTTCATGAAGTAGTGTTTTAAGGTGGCCTTTAGGTTGGTCCTTATCCAAAATGTGTGCACTCCAGTCACCCAAATCAGACATTGTCTCCTGCCTTTTGCCTTCTGCAGCATCTCCTGGATGAACACTTAGTACTGAGTCACATCACCTTTCTTAGAAAAAAGAAAGAACTAGAATTTACTGAGTACCTACTATGTATAAGATGTTCTTACCCATTTCACTGACATTGTCTCATTCAAACCATCTTAAACATAGGCAACAAGGCAAAACCATCCCTTTGTGTGACAGTAGGAATTCAGGCCCAGAGATTCTGAGTAATTTGGCCGCCAAATTTCTCTGCCATAGTTGCTAAGTGTCAGGGCGGGACACAGAATCCTACTGTCACCTCCAATGTTCCTACTTTCCAGCTGTGGCTCCAGCTCAAACCTCTAAGGAAACAGTTTTATTTCAGCAAATAGCAAAAACACTCATGTTTGGAAGAATGCTGGCAGGTGAAATTGGTGTTCCAGGACAAATCATGTCTAGGGACTGGGTCTTGGAAAATGTAGGCCCAAACTTTAGCGAAAAACTAAAAAATGCTGAGGCCCCACATCTAGCGGTCCCAGTTTCTCTGCGGTATGCAGGCCCAGGAATTTAATTTGTAACAAGTATGCCCAGTGACTCTGAGCCCAATTGGTAAGCCATTCTTTGAAGACATAATTTTCCTGTATGATTTTGGGCAACCTCATTTATCTCAGGGGACTCGGTTCCCTCATCCAGAAGAGCAGAGAGCTGAGTAAAGTGTATTTTCTTCACTCTCATCGTTAAAGTGTATTACTTATACTGTCTCCTAAGGTTACTCCCCCAAACACAATGGAGTGTGGATTTTCACAGCTATTGTTTTCGAAATAGTAGAAATGGGTGTTTGAAGTAGGCGAGTGGCTCGTGCAAGAACACGCGGTCTGCTTCGGACCCTAGCCGGAGTGATCATATCTCTGTCCTGTGCTCACAGTTTCTCCCAAGTTCATTGCTCCAGCGTAGCACCAGATTAAGCGACAGGTCAGGTTCAAAGATTCATTTTGCAAAGTGACCAGATTTCCAAAGACATGGATGGCTTTGTACTGATTAGGAGAGTCCCCTGGGCTAGAGGTAGTGGTGCTTTCCTGGGAGGGGTTTCCAAGAATTATGGGGGGACTTCCCAGGGCTAGGCATGGGCAGAACAGTAGGAGTTAGGAGTGGCCACTAGGGGGCGGCGTGCATGGGAAACCTCAGGTAGAGAAAAATGGATAGTGTCAACCCTGGTGTGATGTTAGCCATTTCCCCCCCTGGCAGACAAGGTTCTGCCATTTCCCACCATTTCCCACCCTGGCAGACCTCCCAAGGGAGTTAAGATGCAATGCAGATGGAAACGAAACCGTCATCTTCAGAGACCAGGCCATTTCTCCGTGGCAGCTACCCCTTCCTTCCCCAGGGGGCACCCACATTTCTGCCTACTCCTCTGCTCCTGCCCTATGTTCCCAGAGCGGGTTCCTAGCAACACTTGTGCCCCTGGATGTTACGATGTTAACTGGTTTTCCTGAAGAGAAAAGAGATCAGACATCCAAAGTGTGTGGGAAATGATGTGTTAAGAGTCTGACGCTTTTTGTTAGCACGAGATTTTCCCGAGTCTTTCATCTGCTCACCTGATAATAGTCCTAATGATACCAGCAAGAGCCTTCATGTGGTTATCGCTCCCTGAACGCTAGGCACTGTGACATGTCTTGTACACATTACCTCATCTTCACGGCAACCTAGCTGGTAAGTGACACAATTGTCCCCATTTGTAGATCAGAAAACAGGTGCTTAGAGGGGTCGGCTGACTTGCTGAGGGTCTCAAGAGTACCCAACAAGGAGACCGTGACTGGAACCTAGGTGTGTGAGGCTAAGCCTGTCGCAGCCTGCATGTGTCTCCCTTTCGAGAAGGTGGCAGGTATGGGAAGCAGGGGCCATCCAAATGCCCCAACCTTGTCATGCCTCACGGAGACCCCAGCTCTGGAGGCTGAGTAGAGAACACTAGAGGAAGATCAGCGACTGCAGAGGAACTTAGGCCTGGCTGTCCTTGGGACCCCTCTTTTCCTCTTCAACAAGGCCCACGTAAATAACAGGTGAAATAAGCCGGGTTTGGGTAAAAAAACAGCTTCTAAGCCCTTGCTTTTGACCCGTCCCGAAGTATTTTCTGAATGCATCAGACAACAATAAACTGATAGAAGGACAGGGGTGCTGACTGCCTCCAAATGCTGTCACGGGAATCATAATGGCTTTGTTTTTCACAGGGGAGAGAAAAAAAAGTTTATGCCTCAAATTAGTAGGTCTGTCATGTTCCAAATTGTTTGCATTTCTAAAAATGGATGTTGACATGTGAACAGTTATTATCTAATGCAAGACCCAAAAATCTGCCTCTCCCAAGGCAACAGCAGGGAAGTCGGGGGAGCCTCTGCAGATACGTGGGTCTACAGCTCTCTCTGGATGCGGGAGGACAACGGGTCTGCTTCCCTCCCGCACTGCCCTCAGAGCTTAGGTTGTTTCTGAGGGTTTGGGACCTGGTCAGACTCCCCTCTTCAGAAACCTCAGCCCCCAGAAAGAGCCCTAAAGACCTAATCAGAGGGTGTCAGCTTCCCAGCAAGATTTCTCTAGTGCCGTGGTCTTCAGAATGGGGTCCCCAGACCAGCAGCATCGTCATGGACCCTGTTAGCAATGCAACCCCTCAGGCTCCCACCCGAGGCTCTGGGAACCAGAAGCTCTGGGACAGGGCCCAGGAATCCGGGTTTTAACAACCCTTCAGGGGAGGCTGATGCTGGCCAAGAGGCCGAAATGTGAGAACCACGGAGGGTGCACTGTCCTCTCCTCCCTACTCCCAGGTACTCACTCACTACCTTCTACAGGTTCTTACTTGCCCTTCTACTTCATCGTCTTCTCTCCATCTTCTACCCACCGTAGCTCAGGTCACTGCCCCCCTGGATGAACACAGAAGCCGCCCAGTGGGTGGCCTGACCTCCAGACCACCCACCCACCTCCAACTTTCAAGAATGTAGAAATGGTCCTGCCAGTGTCCTGCCTAGAGCCCTGGGAGACCTTCTAATTTCCCAAGTTCAAGGTCATAGAAGAGTCTTACTACCACGGGGTCGTGTCAGCAGCATCCTTCCCAACACCAAATCCAATAGAGCAAACAAGGTGAAGGCAGAAGAGAACCAAGTTTCACGTCTGTTCTGGAAAGGGCTGCTCCCACCACCGTGGGAAATAACCTAGGCCTCGAATCAAACAGACGCGGGGCCAAACTACGGCCCCGACACTTACCAGCTGAGGACATCAGCAAGACACCCTCACTCAGACAACCAAGTCCTCATTTCTAAAAGGGGAAGGACACGGCACGGCCTGCACAGCTAGGTCATCAGAGAATTTAGTGACAACATGATGTAAAGGTCCAGCACTCTGTCTCATATGTGGTAGGGAGTAAAGAGATTTCTAACTACCTCCTGGTTCAGGCATCCAGCTGGTTAACTCACCGACTCTACCTGACCAGACTTCTTAGCATCTGATGCTCACCATACCGCCCAGGGAAAGCTGAAAACAGCAACACAGCTAATTGTTCATGAGATCCTGAGCCAATAACCCAACTCTGTTTCTCTCTCCCTCAGAAGTTGTGGTTTTCTCCCCTGTATTCATTTACCTTGGGTTTCGCTATTGTGTTTGCGCCGCTTTCTGAGAAAAACCAACATTTCCTGGATGTCTTACCTGGGATGGTGTCTCACAGTGACATTTTCCTTCAGGTGGTGAATATTGAGAAGTGAGGGATAACACATTCTTCAACAACAGCCCCGGGCACAGATACACTACACACACACACACACACACACACACACACACACACACCTACATGCTGGAACTGGACGGACTTGCAGGGCCACCCAACGGGGACACACGTGTGGCACCAGGTCATACACAGACACCAGGACTCTGTGCCTCCACCGATCAGTGTCAAATCTGACAACACCTGGACGAAAAAGCTAGAAAAAAACCGTACAGTACCTTTAGGTGACTTAAGTGTCGCCACTGCCCAGTCACCATCAGAACTTCCTAAAAAAATAACAATCAAGAGATGCTGATCTGCTGGCCGGCTTCCCACGTCCGTTGTGCCCTCACCCCAAGATGCCGCTGCTGGCAGCCCCAGCTGCAGCCTCCACGGGGCGGACAGGCCTCAGGGGCCCCGGGGGACCGGCGAGAGACCAAATGTGCAGATGTGATTCTGTGCACGCGCACCTCCTTCTGCAAAGTCATGCAGCGGTATCAGGATAACACCCAACAGAGGGTCAGAAGTCGTCCCCTGAAAAAGGCCTGGATGTGTTCAGTTACAATAGGCAGAGAGGGATTTCTTAGGCACTGCATCGGCTCTGGATTTCAACCCTCTAATGAAGAAAGGAAAATCTGAGTTGCATGGCCTCACTTTGGCCAATGACAAAACTCTGTCGACAAGAGATACATTATGATCCCGTTTTGGGGCATTCCTCTCCCTGGAAAGAGTTGGCGGGGGTTTGGGGGGAAGGAGAAGAATTATTAGCTCCAAATCCAATGTGGGGGCAGGTTCTGTGAACTGCAACTTTGTATGTTGGGTGGCAAGTCTCCAATGTTGAGTGAATGAATGAATTCCAATTTCTCCATGGAGTCACTTGTCCTAAAGGAGGGCAATTCCCCTAAATGCTAAAGGGATTGAGCTTATCGTACGAGAATCCCATAATGCTTGGAATTTTGTTTACAAATCAGTTTCTCCAAGTTAAAGTTCATTTCAGGTGTACTGAATGAGCCCTTGGGGATCACACATTATTAGCAGTTCCCCTGGTGGTCCCTTTCATAAAGTCAAAGATGGTAGGAAGGAGGACGTCTGCACCCTACATACTCCTATCTTTGATAGGCCTTCTCGGTAAGAGTGGGTTTTACTCAAAGAGGGGCAAACCCACACAGGTGTCCAGCAGCCTCTGCCCATTGGCTGGAGGCCTAGCCAATCAGCGCTCGCCACTAGCTCTCCTTTCCTTTCTCAGGAATCTACCTGGAAAGCCCAAGGCCTCAGTATTTCTGCACAATTTCCAGAGACAGATCAGGCCGCCAGCTGAGAGGAGTCCCAGGGAACATTCTGTGTGATCTGAATGATTACAGAGCACAGATCCGGCCTCATTTAAACATTTCCAGTTGGCCTCCCAGGCTTGCCAGAGGACGCTCAAATTGCCACATTCCCCCTGCGGATATGAACTCAACACCCTCATCACTCACAACAGAGGGGAAATGACGGGACAGGAGAGTGACAAAGTTAAAATTAAGTGAGACCCGCCCGGGATGACTGGATGCTTCTTCGCCCTCTGAGCCAGGATCACTGACATCTGGAAATAGTGATGTGTCCCCCAAATCTTCTTGTGCGGGTAGATACAAGACTGATCGGCTCCCTGAGTCACTGATGCCAAAGAGGCCATCTCACTCCCAAGTCAAGTTCATCACTTGAAGGCAGGAACCATGCCCAAGCTGTGGCCACCCCTGTCCCGACTACCTAAGACGGGGCTTAGCTCTGGCAAAGCGCTAACAAGTTTTCTTTCATAAATTCACGGAAAGTAAGGACACCTAATCAGAAGGCACACAGGCTTCCGAATATATACAGAAGGTCAAACGACATGCCTGGTGCCACAAGTGGACATTAGATAAAAATCTGTTGGGTGAAAAATTAAATAGTAAAAGAAGATGGATGTAAGGCATTGAGCGGAAAGGAACATGAGGGAACTTTCTGGATGATGAAATATTTCTTACCCTTACTGGGATGTTGGTTATCCTAGCGTATGTATATTTCAACAATCACACCACTGTAAATTATGATCTGCATTATTTCACCACATGTAAGTTATACCTTATCTGTGGTAAACCAATTATACTCAGCAACCTGGGAAAACTTTCAACTTCAAACAAAGAAAAACAATATTTTATTAAGTCCTCCCTCCAAGAAAAGGGAGAATGGTATTCCCAAACTTTTTTTTTTTTTGACCTGGTTATAACCTTCTGATGCCAGAAACTGCTCTCTGTAAGACAGAATCACTTCAGGAAAAGAACATGGGATTCTGAATCAGGCAATCCTGAATATGACTCTTGGCTCTGCCATTTACGAAGTGTGACCCTGGGAAAACTGCTTAACTATACTAAGACTTAGTTTCGCCATCTGCAAGAATGGAACCAAGACCTCCCTAAAAGGTAGTGTTTTGAGAGTTCAATGTGTTAACCCTCTTCCGGCCATAACTTAAGAAAAAAAATTAAACTAGTAAAAGTCAATCCATGGCTGAGGCCCTCATGCATCCCTTAAGGTTTTTACAAGTGATTCCTATGGCAAGATGGAAGAGGGAGTTTCTACTATGTTGAAGGGCATTGTTGCTGTGGTTTTATTTTTATTTTTTTAAAAGATTTTATTTATTTATTTGTCGCTTAACAACAGAGGCACCCAAGCACCCCTGTTCCAGTGGTTTTAAACAGGGCTACTGGAAAGTGTAATATACTTCTGACAAAATTGTCCCTTGTCTGTC
Source organism: Spilogale gracilis (assembly GCA_004023965.1). Lineage (NCBI taxonomy): Eukaryota > Metazoa > Chordata > Mammalia > Carnivora > Mephitidae > Spilogale > Spilogale gracilis. Next base: position 41,847 of record PITA01006324.1, read on the forward strand.
AAATAGCAAAAGCAAAAAATATTAAATTCTTATTAAATTTTAATGCAAATATGAAGGCACCACAGCATTTGATTGATAATGCTGGCATGCCATGTCTCTTTCTCTCTTTGAGTAGCCAGGGTTGCACTGAAGCATCTGAGGGGCATGTGGTCAGGAGTTTAACTTTTAGATGCCTTGAAAAAAAACTGGACATGGGGCCAAGCGGTGGTAAGTGCCAAAGTGTGGGCGATCTTCTGTCTGTAAGGGCTTGACCCAGCTCTGGAGGCGGGAGCCACCCCTCCCTGAGCCATCAGGTAAGCCTTGAGGATATTTTCCCAAACACCCCTGTCTTGTCAACACTGACCTGTGAGGAACCATAAAAATGGGTTCTCACATCGTAACTACCCCTCACACGGGTGGCTCAAGCCAGGAAACTCATGGGCTTAAGTTTTCAGGTTACATTTTGACCCAGTCTATCCCAAGACACACTTCTTACCTTCAATCTTAGTGGAAGATATGTCTAAAATGTTTTAATCCTAATTTCTGACTTAGGAAGTAGAGTTAGTTGGATGAAACTGAAGCTTTCTGTGATAGACTATACTATAGTCTATCATACGGCTTTTTGTTGTTCAGGCTATAGATGGGGCATTGGAGAGGTCTGGCTGAGTGCAGGTCCTTAGGACAACTCAAAAAAGTCATTTGCTGTTTGCTCGTTTGCTTGTTTGTTTTGTCACATCCTTAATGTTGAGTTAGCTTTCTTTTATGTCTTTCCCATCAAACTGGGATAAACTCTCCCTCCCTCAAAATGACAGCTGAGCAGCTGAATGTTAATCAAGGGACTGATTGATGTGGTTCATGCCTCAATGGGACCTACAATCAAAGGACACCAGATTAAGTGTCTAAAGAATGAATGAATGAATGAATGAATGAAATGAAACACACCTCCTTGTACAGAGTCTGATGAGGCTTAGCGCCTGACATTTCCATAGTGTGTGCTAATCTTTTACTGATAATTGGGCAGTAAACCCCTTGGGAATAGAGACCATTATTTAATCACATGCTGTACCCCTGAACTGTGGAAAGGAAAGAGCTCTTTTTAAACATGAATGAGTGTGATTTCAATAAGCAACTAAAATAAGATAATAAATAATAAAATAAAATAAAATAAAATAAAACAAAACAAAACAAAACAAAACAAAACAAAACAAAATAAACCAAACCAACAGTCACCATCCTTTTCTCTCTGGGTTGGCGGTAAATGGATGGGACATATTTAATGGCCCACACGTACTCTAATGACTAGAATGAGTGGTATTGTTTCATTTTCTATTTTAAAATTTCCTCACTTTTCATTCCTCATTTTTCACTTGAAGAAGTTGAGGTCAGAGAGTCTCAGTGACTGGCGCAAACTACCCAATGTTCTGGATATTAAAGCCGCCAAGAGAAATTTATTTTGCAGGGGTATTTTTGAACTTGGCAGTTAACCCTAAAGGCTGTCCAAGGCTCTCCTTATTTACTGGAAATTTCTGGAAAATGAGTCTGGTTATCAGAGGCTGCAGAGCTTTCAACAGCGAACTGTTTTTTAAACAACTCTCCCCTGTGGTAATGATTTCACTAATGAAATGCATTTTATCATCCACACACACACATCATGGTGTGAATTATGCCTTAATAAAGAACCCTTCAAAGAACATTTATTATGGGATCTGCATTTCATTTTTGCAGGCAGGTGCTGGACAGCTGGGTAAGCCACTGGGTGAGGCAGTCCCACTGGACCTCCATTCACTGGGAATCACAAGACTATTGGTGACTCAGATAAAGTTGGTGAACACCCACAAAAGTCAGAGAAGAAGGACAGAGAAGAGAGGCACATCAGCCATATCCAGATTGAGGAGGGTTCTCTAAATAAGATCTCTCAGAGTTTTCTAGAAGATTAGGGGTGCTTCCTTACAACTAAGCTATTCTTTGACTCATGCCAAGGTCAAGCTCATTCATTCATTCATTCATTCAGCAAACATTTCAGAAGTTCTCCCTTTGTGGAAGAAAGGGTTACTTAAGGAGGGTAAGATATATTTTCATACTGAAAATTTAATTCTCAATGCCCTGCAGACATCTGCTATGCACAGGATCCCTGTATAAATCCTTGAGAAAATCAAGGACCATTATGGGACTATCTACCTGTTATTTACCCAAATAGCTACGGAGTTTTGATGGGGGACAAGACACCGGGCCTAAGCTGAAGACATGAATTGTTTAGGGTAATGCAACCAGTTCAAAAGGAAAAAGATGTCTGGGCTGATTTTTTTTCTTTAATGCCAAAAGAAGAATCAAATAGAACCAGTAGACACCATTTATCACCTAAATGCAAAGCTCTGGAAGGGGCGGGGCACCAAACAGTGTATGAAGGCTTTGCAGCTACACGGGTGCTGAAGCCCTGACTCTTTCTCTCTGAGGCAACAGCCCTCAGCTCCTCCTAATAGACTAATATTTGAGTCTATTTGAACATGCTTAGGATGCATACACTGTGCAAACATGCAATATGGAACAGAAGGAATGTGTGGTCATGGGTGTACGTGAGGGCTGCGTTGGCGAGAAATTCAACAGGAAACATGGGAACTGGCAGATAATTCCTTGCAGGGCTTGGGATTTAGAAAAGCCTGTGTCGGTCTGCATGACCTGTGTCCTTGGTATTAGAACTTTGGTTCATCTGTCTTTGGGTGTCTCCATCTTGAAGTCCTAGGAGATGGGGGGAAATCTGAATTCGGAAAGATCTTTGTGATTCCAATGCTTACGAGTTCCCCGTATGTGCCCGGCCCTCTGCCGAGCACCAAGACACCTGTTTTGTGTCTCTAACGTGGGGAGACTGTGGTCACCACAAGCATCACAGACACGTGATAGTGTCTGGGCTTTGGTTTCTGGTGTCAGTGTGTAAAGGAATTAGGATATTTGACACTAGAATTGATCAGCATCTCCCAACCCATCTCAGACGAGGGAAGAAATGAAGACAATAATAAAAGCGAGCATGTGGTCTGGGAGTCTTGTGTCTGCCCGAAGTCTGGCATCGCTATGGCTGCTGCTTCCACCCTATAGAACTCTTACGATTGATGTGCTCGGGATTGCTGCCACATTCCCTCAGGTGTGAGCTGGGACAAGGGACTGACGAAGGAGCAGGGCTGTGGGAGGCTAGTGGCAGGAAGGTAGGCTCTGGAGGATAAAAACCCAGAGGCTACTTGGTTTGGAGCAAATGAAATTAGAACCCTTAAATCTCAGTCTCCTAATCTGAAAACTTGGATAATAATTGTGCCTTCCTCTTTGGATCCCTGTGAGAAAATGAGGTGGGACATATAAAAGGTCCAGTGTGATGTCTAGCACTTTGATGAGAGCCCAGTTAGCACAAGCTCCAGGCAACGCACCCTGAAGAGCAGAAGCTGCCTGAGATGGGGGCACGCACTTGCCGACTTCTCAGAGATGGGGTGACTGGGCCGGGTGCGTGTCACCCACTACAGGGCAAGGCATTCAGAGACCGAGTGTCCTGGATTCCCTGAGGATTCATGAGGGCAGAGAGTGGACAACAAAGGGATTGGGCTGTCAATCAGACCCAAATGAGCTGCCAGGTTCTCCTCCCCGGGAAACAGCACCCAAATGTGTTCCTCAGCCACCCTGCCCCATGTGGCAAGGTCAGACTTGATCTAGCCAGAGAGGAAGCAGGCCAGGGGCTCTGCTTCCCAGCAACCTGGGCCCCAGATAGAGACACCAAGAATATGTGTGAGAGACACAGACAGAGAGAGAGAAAAAAAAAGAGAAGAAAGAAAGAGATGGAGAAAGACAGAGACAGAGAGAGAGAGAGAGACACAGATTTAGAGAGAGAAGAAGAGAAAGAAAAGGAGAAGTAGGAAGAAAAAAACAAGAGGATGGGAAAAAAACAGAGGGAACGGAAAGTAAAGGACTCACCGACTGCCTTCAAGGAGGCGTACTTGTTGAGCTCTTTGCCTGGTGGCTGCTGCTCGTAGGGGTTGGAGATCTGGCCCAGGCTGGGGTACGAATGCGGATGGCCCATCTGCTGCAGCAAAGGGGAGGTGGGCACTGCGTTGTTCATCTGGGTCGTGTCTGCAGGTGAGGAGACAGAGGGACACGGTCACAGGTGGAGCAGGACATCCTACCCATCCCACCATCGCTGGCTCCCAAACTGCCCGCCCTCTGGCGACGTGAGAAGGAGAATGGCAACCGGCTCCAGATTCCTCCCTGGAAAGCAGCTGAGGACGGATGGGTAAAGGGCGAATAATGTAACTTCAGTAAGAGTCAAGGAAATGCAAGCCGGAGAATGAGAATGAGAAGCCATTCCTTTGCCAAGAGATGAGCAAATATTACAAGGATAGAAGGGACACCATACGGGCAAAGATGTGGGAAAACGGCCAGTCTCATAACCTCACGTGGGTGCCTAATTTGCCATATCTGCAGAAAGGAAGGTGGCAGTGTGTCTGGAAATGTCAAGTGAACGTGTCCTTTGACCAAATAATGCCACTTCCGGGAACCGAGCCTATAGAAATAGCGTCAGAATACATGGATATTTGTTCAGAGATGCTCTTTACACCATTGTCTATAAAGTGACAAAACTGCACGCACACAGAAACAGCCTCGACTCCTATAAAGATGGGAATTCTTGGGCGCCTGGGTGGCTCAGTGGGTTAAGCCTCTGCCTTCGGCTCAGGTGATGATCTCAGGGTCCTGGGATCAAGGCCCGCATCGGGCTCTCTGCTCAGCAGGGAGCCTGCTTCCTCCTCTCTCTGCCTGCCTCTCTGCCTACTTGTGATCTCTCTCTCTGTCAAATAAATAAAAATCTTTAAAGATGGGAATTCTTAAATAAATTACTGTACATCCATATTACATACATAGTGTGGACATACATATGATGGGATATCCTGCAGCTGTTAGGAAAAAAATGTGTTTAAAAATGAATTAACTCCAGGGGCGCCTGGGTGGCTCAGTCCGTTGAGCTGTGAACTCTTGATTTTGGCTGAGTTGTGATCTCAGGGTCGTGAGATTGAGCCCTGCGTTGGGTTCCGTGCTCAGCACGGAGTCTGCTTCTCTCTTTCTCCCTCTGCTCCTCCTTTCCCTAAATCAATCAATCAATCAATCAATCAATCAATCAATATTTTTAATGAGTTAACTCAAATACATGCAACCTGGATAGTTTTTTGGGGGTTATACTGTTAAGGGAGAAAAAGCAAATGTGAAGGTAATGCAGATAATAAAGCATCTTTGTTAAAGAAAAGAAAAATCTTATGCATAGTGCTCGCATGGTGTGATTGGCAAAGACAAGAAAAAAAAATATGCCAAGACATATGAACCAAGTATTGGCTACCTACAGGGAATGGGATTCGTGGGGAGAGAGGTTCATGAAGTCTACTCAGAGACAATAGTCTCTGAGCTGAGATCCAGAAATCTAGATGCAGTTACTCAAGTGTGGGGGTGGAGGGTGCTGGGGTTGGTGTCCAGCGCGCAGCGAAAGGCATGGCTAGAAGCCCTGAATTGGGAGGGGATGCAGAGTTGTTAGGAGGGCAGATGCTCCCTTGCCTTGAGGCACGCATGGCTGCAGAACAAGACTGAGCCAGGTGGATGAGGTGGGGCCCAGGAGGCCTTATGATGGGTTTCCCCACCACCCCTAGAGCAGTGGGATGGATGGAGTGAAGGGAAGAGTGAGATGAGGTGAAGTCCTGATGAGGCAATTGTGGCTCCGTTTCAGGCAGGAAATACAGGCTGTCCTCAGCTTCACGAAGCACATGTACAGAGAGACCCCCGTCACCTAGCACGTGTGCCCACTTCCCAGCTGCTGCGTGGGCTGCGGGCAGCTCACAGCTGCCCCTCACAACCAGGAAGTTATTCTCGGGAAGCTCTGCCCTGGGTTTGTGTGCTTCAGGCACCTCCGCTTCAACCCCTGGGGTGGACACTAGGACATGCAGGCCAGCCCTCTGCCTCAAGGTAGGGATGGCTTTATGAAGCAATGGATGCTGGGGAGCTTCCAAGGATTGGAATAAACAGCCCTCTTTTGGGAAGGGCCAGACTAGTCTTTACGGGCCATACAGTCTCGTTAGAGTCTCCACTCCACCCTTGTAGCAAAAAAGCACAGACATGGTATCAATGAGTGGGTGTGGTTGTATACTAATAAAGCTTTATTTATAAAAACAGGTGGCTGCTAGATTTGGTACAAGGGCTGTAAGTTGACTACCCCCGGTCCAGACTTTATCCGAGATGGAGACCCCCATCCTTGAGTGGCTCTTTTATCTTTCCTATTTTGCTTCCCTCACCACCTGAGAGGTGTGTGTTCACGCATCTGTCTGTATGTCTGTGTGTGTTTGTAGCACTCCCTCAGTCTCATGCACCTGAACCCCTCAAGTGCTGCTTCTAGAAACCAGTACACTCAAATGGAAAGAGGCAGGAAGACCACAGCTGAGACAGAGAGATGAGAAGAGCACTTTTATCACTGCCCACGCACACAAGAGCAATGGCACAATGGGAAGGTCACCGAACATACGCCATGTAATACAGGCTCTGGCCAACACAGGAGGAAGGGGGTGCATCCTTCTGCTGTGATGGCTTTTCGGCTTAGATTCAGCTGGGGGTCGGGAAGGCCCAAGCTTAATGAAATCATGGAAGAGGTGCTTTTGCTGAAGCCTGGACCCCAAGATCATCTGACATTTTCCTCTCCAGAATAACCTACTAGGGAGATCTGTCTGCTCTGAGCATGTCAGGCCAGACGTGTTTTGTGCCCAAATGCTGGTCCAGTGGGAGCAGTTACTGTAAGTTCTCATTGTGTGCTGCTTCTGTAATTTTTGTTGTTGTTGTTTTGGTTTTCACAATCTCTTTCACTGGACAGGGACTAGTTGTGTGCATAGAGCTACCACTTCCTCTGGCACACTGTGCCAAGTGTGTCTGAGTCATGGGATGAGCCGCCCATCATGGCAACCGTCTTAGTCTAGGTTTTCCCAGAAGTCCCTGGGATAAGGACTCAAACAGAGGCAAATCTGGGAGGCAGTCTCTGGGGATACTGTAGGAAAAGGGTAGGAAAGGAAGACAGGGGGAACGTGAAAGCAGACGCAACTGTAGTGAACTGGAGTCTAATTCCATTTTGGAATTCTGGTAAATGGTGTTGATTACCTGTCTCAGAATTCTGTCACCCTGTGGGCAAGTGATCCCATTCCTATTTATTTCTACACCAATTCCAATCAGTCATCAGATGAGGGCTGCCTCTGGAAGACAGTAATGCCTTAGCACTTGCAGTCCACCATGTTCCAGGAGGCAGAGTTGAAACTCAGCCCGGTAACTCACACCTCTGGCCACAGAAGTGAGCATGTGATCCAAATCAGACAAATCACCGTGCTTCCTTCTTCTCCTAATGATGGGCCAAACACAGGCACGTAATCTAGACTGGACCAATCAGAATGCTTCCTTGAGATTTTTTTATCTGGACTCTTTGGAGTCAAGGAGCCAAGAGGTCATGAATTAAAGTGAGTGTGAATGTATCATGCAGAGACTGTCTTTACGGTGAAGAAATAAGGACAACAGGAGGAAAGCAAAGAAGACAGGGAAGCCCCTTTCTAATAACCTAGAATGCTTTGGGGTTACTGCCCTTTGCAATGTCGAGTCTGGACTAGTGTAGTTGTTGTGTGGATTCCCTCTGGGAAGTGAAAATGATCAGAGAGGAGGCTGCTCATATGGCTATAAAGAAAGGCCTGGGGGTTATGTCAACATGGAAAAGGCATTGCTCCTGGGTACTCTACAGAGATTTAGTCAAAATTTCAAATGGCCTCCGTAGGACATTGGGAATGTCCAAAGACATTCATAAGCTAATTTACTAACATCTTCATGGCAAGTCATGTTTTTTTGCCCCTGGAAGTAATTCCCAAATAGGGGCCTGTCTACTTTAAGAGCTGACCTCTCCCACCCTTTCTCCCGAATCCGTGCTCCCTCAATCCTAGATCCTAACCATTTGGATCAAATTTTGTTTCCAGGCCTGCCAGGGGCAATGCTAAGCACTTCATTAAAGAAAATAAAAAATCTGTAGAGACGTTCTTCATCTCTTGGGACAGTCGTTTATATTATTCAACAGAATATTTAATATGCCATTATAAAGTATTGGCTTCTGGATGATTTCTCCCACGTCCTGAGCTACCTCAAGGGCAGTGAGAAGTTAGTTAATATAAGCGAGTCCCACCAAAGGAATCCCTCACAAAAGAAGAGATGGGGCTGCCCCAGAGTCATATTCCTGCTTTCACATTTAGAGCCACGGGAAGCAAATTTCTGGCCGTTTTACACAACCATTTTGTGCTCGCTTCCAGGCATCGAATATTCACAAATACTGAAATCCAGTCTCAGGGCAGCAATCAGGAATTATTAAACAGACATTTGTGACTGGGTTTTTTAAATGTTATTTTCATTTTACTGAACAAGAAGATGGAGTAGACCTGGCAATCCTGACTCTCTGTGAGTTTTGCACAAATATATTCAGCTAAGGAGGAGAAATCAAAGGATAGATGGGAAGTCAGCTCGGCTTGGTATCCAAGCAAAATAGAACAATAGGGTGAGAGAAGAGCAAAGAGTGGGTAAGATCTGTCCTTGCCAATAGAGGCGAGAAGAAAAATAAAAGCGATAGAGAGTATGTAGGTATATTTGTAAATGCTAAGTATTTTTATGTATATACATATACGTACACATATGTATATATTAACTATCTATCTATCATTTAATTTACACAATCATCGCCATAGAAGGCATCCAGTCAGACCAACAATGTCTTGCTCTCGGAAGGATATTTTCTCTTGTAGGCACTCGTTGGCCCCACAGATATCATGCCCACCTCACCTCTGTAGAAAGGTACTTCCTTCCCAATGCTACAAGAAAAGCTTTCCCTGCCTCATTATAATTTTGCAACTCATTCTGACTCTTAGAAATAACTAGCAAGGACTTGCTGTTCTGGGATGCTGTTGTCCATCAAGAGCCCCGGTCAACAAACAAGAAGTTGATGATGTCCCTGTACTTGCCTTCCTAAGACAGAAGAGGGGTCTTATGTATTTAACACTCATTTTCAAAGAAGTGGGAGATAGAACTACTCTAATTGGAAGCATCTGGCTGACGTACCCCCAGGTAATCGCTGTGTAAGTACCCTCACATGTGTTATACCTTAGTCACTAAACAGAAATAAAATAAATGCAGTTCAGATAGAAGATGCTCAGTTGCAAACACTGGGAGGATGCTGTGGGCTTCTCGGTGTGGTAGAGACAAAGAACAACTATCAAAAACTGGACCAGTTTGGCTCGTCTTGGAACGAAAGCAACAATAGCCAGTCTTTCAAGGCACATCCTAGGAAGAACAGCTCAAGAAGGCGGAGGATGGCCAAATGGTGCTGTTTTGTGGAGGGTACATCATGTGCCAGGCACTTGGCAAGGAATTGCTCATGCACTATTATCTCCTTTGATTCCTACACCAATCCTATGAGGTAGCGATCTACAGATATTCAATATATTTTTTAAAATAAGGTCTTCATGGTAGAACAATTTTAGATTTATGAAAATACTGCAGAGATGGCACCAAGAAGGCATCTGGGTGGTGCAGTCAATTAAGTGCTGGATTCTCAGTTTCAGCCCAGGTTGTGATCTCAAGATTGGGAGACCGAGCCCCATGTTGAGCTTCATGCTCTGCTTGGCGTCTGATTGACATTCTCTCTCTCTCTGCCCATCCCTACCACTCTTGCTCGTTCACTCTCATTCTCTCTCCCCGCCTTCCTAAAATAAATAAATAAATCCTAAAAAAAAAAAAGATGGTGTTGAGAGTTCCCATCCCAGACCCAGTTTCCCCTGTTACTAACATCTCGTATTTGTATGTTACAAATAATGAACCACTTTGATAAATTACTATTAACGCAAGTCCACACTTGATTCAGGTTTTCTCAGGTTTCCTAATGTCCTTTTCCTGTTCCAGAATCTCATCCAATTACCACATTAGATGTAGTCATCATATTTCCTTAGGTATCTCCTGGCTGTTAGTTTCTTAGACTTTCTTTGTTTTTGATGATTTTGACAGTTTTGAGGACTGCTGGCCAGGTCTTGTATAGAATGGCCCTTGAGTAGAATTTGTCTGATGTTTTTTTATGACTAGACTAAGGTTATGGGCTCAGGGGAGGAGAACTGTGAAGTGGCATTCTCATCATCACACATCACGGATATTTACTATGATGCCTTATCACTGTTGATGTTAACCTTCATCACCTGCCTGAAGTAGTGTCTGTCAAGTTTCTCCATTGTCAAGTTACTCTATTTTTTTCTCCTTCCATGCCATGCTCTTTAAGCCACTCTGCACAACCCACACTTAAAGAAAAATTACACTCCAGCTCTTTGAGTACAGAATTTCTACATAAATTATTGAGAATTCTTCTTCATCGGAGACTTGTCTCTTCTTCCCCAATTATTTAACCACTTATTTATAACAGTGTAGACACATAGACACGAATTTTATCACTTTGGGTTATAAACCACTGCTATTTTATTTTGGGCTTCTTTGCTCAAATTGTTTCAGGTTTGGCAGTTGGAAACTCTCAGTTGGCTCCTATGGCCCCTTTTTAGAGCTTCTTTGCTCGCTGGCAATACAAGATGCTCCAGTTCATCTTGTGTATTCCCTGTCCAGCGCTAGAATCAGCCATATCTCCAAGGAGCCTTGGTTCTTTTTATAGTAGAATGGTATTAACAACTAAGACCTGGGTGCTGGGTGCCCTCATTGCTTTCTGGTCTCTCTCTGCTGATAGAGTAAGGAAATCTCTGTGTGCATACCAACTCATATGTACTGGTGTCCACAAATATTTATATATTAGCCATCTGTATCCACTTTAAGCTAAACATGAGCCATCCTGATATCTCCAACTCTAATCCATCATCACATGGATCATTCTAAGCTCCTCCTCTTGCTTATGTGTAAGCTCTCACTCCAACAATAAGAAAGATGGTCCATTATCCACCAGCCATTGACCCAGTTGTTAAGTCCAGTATACATGTCTAGCAATATCAGAATTATTAACCCATATTCCCATGGGAAACAACTGTATCAACTACAGCACAGTCTTAAGGACACTGGATTTTTCAAATTATTAATGTATTTTTCTCTTTTGTCTTCCTACGTACATGATGGCCATGGCATCCACATGTCTTCTGGGTAAGCCTGGGGAATTAGGATTTATTATAGAAGGAACACAAAGAAAAATAATGACGATGACATTAATTAATTAATGGTGAAGATGGTGAAGACACACTTGTATACATAATACACGAAGAGGTGTTATAGGTACCAGGCACTATTCTGTATATGAACTAATCCAGTCATTCATAGAATTTCTATGAGTTACTATTATTAACCCCATTTTGCAGAGGAGGAAATCGAGGCACAGAGAGGCTTTGTAACTTGCCCAAAGTTACACCACTTACATATAGCACAGCTGTACTTTGGACATAGCCTTCTAACTCTAGAATCTGTGCTCTTGGCTTCTCCCTTTTTGGGTCTAAGGGAGTTAAATTTGAATTTCCAACATTAGAAAAATTATTTTGCAGTCCAAAAATAATATAATTTTAAGTCACATGACTGACTTTGGAATTTTTTAAAATTTCTTTCTTTCTACTCTTTTTTTAAAAAATTAATTTAATTTAATTTTAAATTCCAGTATAGTTAACATACAGTGGTATATTAGTTTCAGGTGTACAATATAGCGATTCAACAATTCCACATATCCCCCAGTGCTCCTTAATCCTCATCACCTATTTCACATCTCCCCACTCCCCTTCCCTCCGATAACCACCAGTGTGTTCTTTCCAATGAAGAGTCCGTTTCGTGATTTGCCTCTCTTTTTTTCTCCTTCGGTCTTTTTTGGTGGAGAAGGGTTGTCTCTTAAATTCCACATATGAGTGAAATCATATGGTATTTGTCTTTCTCTGACTGACTTATTTCACTTAGCATTATATTCTCTAGCTCCACCCATGTTGCAAATGGCAAGACTTCATTCTTTCTGACGACTGAATAATCTTCCATTGTGTATACACACCACATCTTCTTTATTCACTCATCTAACAGTGGGCACTTGTATGGCTTCCATAGCTTGGCTGCTGTAGTTAAAGCTGCCGTAAACATTGGGATGCATGAATCCTTTAGAATTAGTGTATCCCTTTGAAATACCCCATAGTGTGATTATTGGATCACAGGTAGTTCATTTTTAACTTTTTTCGGGACCCTTCCACACCTTTCTCTCCATTCTTTAGCATACTGAGGACCGGACTTGGTAGGCAAGACCACAGAGTTTTTGTCAAGTGTGCACCAGTGAAGCAAAACAATGGGAAGCCTCCTCTGATTCCAGGGAAATGAGAAAATGATGAGGAAAGAGGTGGAGAGATGAAGGGATGTCACTCGACTATTCCTCTTTGGTTGAGGAAAATGCTGAGGGCAGGGATCTCTCATCTCACTCCTGTGTGGGAGCTCTGGGAAGAACTCGAAGTAAAGAAACTCTGAACTGTAGAAGAGGACTGTTGAGCCAATTAAGAAACGAAGTGCTATAACCTTACTACCAGATTGCATAGTTGATCTTCCTCAAGGAGCCTCACATAGCAGATGGTCTGAGAATAGGGACCCTGCTGCAGACCCTCTCATCACTGTCAGGCATCAGGTTCCACATGATGGCATGGGGTGTTTCCTTTCACTTTATTCTACTCTCCCTCCTCTCCCAAGCAGATGGTTAGCATGGCCCAACTCAGACTAAAGTCACAAACTCAGAAAGGCCAAACAGAAAACCACATTGACCATATTAAAAAACAAAAACCCAGACAAACCTATTTCTCTAAGTATTATGGTCCTAATTTACATATAAGGAAATCAAAGCCCAGAGAGGTTGACGTGCTTGCCCAAAGTCACACAGCATGTTAGTAACTATCAGGATTTGATCCCAGGTCTGTCTGATGGCAGAACAGGTGCCTCCTCCACTACACTGAGCTGCCTCTAGCAAGGACAAGAAGAAACTAGCAGCTCAACATTGAGCCTTCCCTATGGAAAGAGACTCTTCCGTCTTGAGTCTCTTCCTTCTTATAAAATTTCCCACTCAGACCAGTATACCACTGGCCAGATCTATGTCTTTTTGTTTCCTCCTTCATCCGGAGACTAGAACTTCCTATTATAACCCAGGGAATGAGTAGGACTCCCCCCAACCCTATCCCTCAGGATCCCTTACTGCCTTGTGGAACGCACCTGGACTCTGACCTCTCCATCGTGCACACCCATCCACTCCTCCTCATATATTTGAGTGTCTGCGGTGTGCCATGTATTCTGCTTGGTGGCCAAGCCCTAGCTCTTGCACCACTTACTAATTAGAGGAACTCGAAAAGTTTTCCCCAAGTTTTTTCAACACCCAAGAGATTGCCTGGACCACGAGGCCATGTTGGTCCTGCCCAGCTTCCTCCTTCCTCCGCGCCCTCCCAGTATATTCTCGGTGCCTGACAGTGTGGCTTTGCAGCCACGGGTGGTCACAGAGTCACAAACAGCAGCACCCACCGTGACATAATGAAATAAGAATGGAATTTTGACTCGGTTCTGGATTCAGATTCTGGCTCTTCTCTTTGCCAATAGCATCTTGGGATGTGTGATAACACCTGCCTGAGCCTCCGTCTTCAGCTCTGAAATGGGGACACAGCAGCTTCTTCCAGAGCGGGGGGCTACCACGAGATTTGGAGACTGCATGTACACAGTGCTCAGCATCCCACCCGAAACACAGTAACTATCTGGGACATTACAGTCAAAGCTTTGTTGCCTCCAATTGTCCAGGAAACAAAGATGACACGATGAGGTGGCCACAAAAAGAGAGTGGTAGGTTTCCATAAGGCCCTCTCTGGACTCTGGATTCTTGGACATATTCCAGATCATTCATTTTTGTCTCAGAAGAGGACAAATGAGAGACAATAGAGAGGAGATGTCCCTGCAGGGGCCAGAAGCACTGGTAATTCTCACAACAACAGAAAAGAGAATACATGTTCAGAAATCATAGCAGAGCTCTGGCTTTTAGCTCTGTGTTCCTTTCTAGCCTTTCCAAACCTTTGTGCCCAGTGTCCTTTTAAAGAGAAAACCTGAAATTTATAATTTGAAACACTACGTAGATTTTTCTCTGGCCACAAGCAAGCAAAAAAATAAAATAAAAATAAAAATTTAATCTAACTCAAAATTTACCCTGAATTTGTCAAAAGACAACATAGCAGGCTAGGCTCTCACCAGAAAAGGTTTATGAAGAAAGAGAATTAAATCCATCTTATTGAATCTTGGCAGCAGAGGGGCCGGCAGGGATTTGTAATGGCGGAAAAAATGCACATATATCATTGTAAAACCTTTGGTAAATGAGGCATTTGTGTTACCCATGGGTTTATATCTCTAAGCATGCAAAACATTTTTTTTTCTTTTGACCATTTAGGATGGAAATATTTTAAAACTGGAGTTGTTAAATATTTATTTAATGTTCACTTCTGGCCAGTTTTTATGCAGGCTCTGGAGGGGCAGAGATTCATTTCAAATCTCGGGCTGTGCCCCAAGGAAGTGACAGTCCCAGAAGGGAGGGTGACTAAGAACCATACCAGCATGTGGAGAGCCTTTAAGACCAGTGTAGTTAATGCTGTGACAGAGCAAGGGACATGGTACCTCGCCCAGTTTTAGAAGGAAGGAGACCTTCTTCATCTATGTTTTGAGAAAGAGAGATTATCAAAGACAGTAACGGAGGACCATTTTAATCGGATTAAGCATGGTGAGCATGTTCAAGAAAGACAACGGGTTATCTCCAAAGTGGGTTAACTCATCACCGAAGGCTTGGCGTCATCATTATGAATACCAGAGGCTGTCTTATGTGCACAGAGGCCATTTCCCCAAAGACAAGTTCATGAGCTCATCTATCAGGGCATGGATGGCCCCTCCCTTGATAGCCCACTGTGGTCTGATTGCTTCTTTCCTGCCCCTCGTCTTCTTCTCCTTCCCCTGCACCCTCTTCCCCCAACTCCAGCTATTTGGCACTTCCCACTCTACCCCCCATCATGGTTAGTCCTTTACCAGCTACATGGTGAGCAGCAGCCTGTCCTCTTGGCCTTCATTATTTCTAGTCCAATGTGTTGTGGGATTAGAAACTAGATATCTAAGCTTGTTAGAATAAGTTGAAAAGTAACAATTAGTCATAGGTAAAAATACTGTTTTCTTTTGCAAAATGTTCTCCTTTTCCCCCTACCTCTTTTCAAGCTGACTGAATCGTCCTTCCAGGGTCAGCTTATACATCATACCCTCCAGAGGGCCTTCCGCACACCCTGCTATCCTAAGTATTTCTGCATCCTCCCTATTCATCTGCTAGGGTTGCCATAACCTCAGAGGGGCGCTTTTACCAACAGAAATGCATCATCTTATAGTTCTTGGGGTTGGAAGGCTAAGATCAAGGTGCTGGTAGAGTCAGTTCCTTCTGAGGAGGCAAGAGAGAATCTGTGCCATGCCTCTCTCCTAGCCTCTGGTGGTTTTCTGGCAATCTTGGGCATTCCTGAGCTGGTGGAAGGATCACCCCCATATCTGCTTCCATCCTCAAATGTTCTCTTTATGTGCATGTCTGTATCTAAATTCCCCCTTTTTATAAGGATATTGGCTGTATTGAATTGGGGCCTACCCTACTCCAGTATGATTAGCTAATTTACATCTGCAACAACCCTATCCCCAAATAAGGTCACATTCTGAGGCAAGACGCTGAATGTTAGGACTTCAACGTGTCATCTTGAGAGGGACAGGATTCAGTTTCTAACACTCCCTTTACTTTGCTTCTTTAGCCACAGAAATACTTCCAATTTATTCCCAATGCCTGCTTTCCCATACTGCTGAGGTCAGAGAATGTGTTCAATCTCCTCCATCCCTCCATTCCTGGTTCCTGGAGCTTCCTCCATGGAACTGAATCCTAACTAACACAGGGAAGGATGAGGGGGGCGGAGAAAAGACCGTTTTCCAGGTACCTGCTATATGACGGGCAGTATGCAAGGAGCATAAAATCAGCTTTTTTTTTTGCTAAGAAAAGTGCATTAAATGGGTTGGCTTAGCAACAGCCATTTGTGTTGTTCTGAAACTTGGTGGGTTTTTTTGTTGGTTTTTTTTTTTCCATTTTGGACAGTATGTGCCCTGGCTAAGTATTTTGTTTATGGGCGATCTGATGCCTGGGACAGCAAATAAGAACAAGAGAAAAGCAGAGCAACAAAACAAATGAGGGAACTGGGCGCAGCTTAACCAAACACCATGGATGCTACACCGCTCAGGTATGTGTCCTTTGGGTGGTAACACAAAACAGATACCCTACAGACGGAGGCTGCAATATATCCTATACCAAGTCTCGAGTAGAAATGAGTCTACACAGGGTTTGGGGGACTTTCAAACAGCAGGCCACTTGTTGCTTGAGGAGATTTTCAGTGTGCACCAAAAATCTGAAATGTTAGCTCCTGTTTTATTGAAGCTCACAGAACCAATGCATGAAGAAGAGGACTCACTGATTTCCTATCAGCTCATCCTATAGATGAGCTCGTGAACTTGTCTTTGGGGAAATGGCCTCTGTGCACATGAGACAGCCTCTGGTATTCATAATGATGACGCCAAGACTTGGGTGATGAGTTAACCCACTTTGGAGATACCCCGTTGTCTTTCTTCAACATGCTCACCATTTTGTCTCTCAAAGAGCCCACTTGAATTGGGGTGCAAATCTCCCCGACTTAGCTTTGAGAGTCCATTTTTAAGGGCTCATAGAGGATGGCTGAAGTGCATAGTGATAGACACAAGCATGCCCTATCCTCATTTTCTGTATCTTTCAACGTTCCCTAAATAGCTTCCCTTGTGAATTAGGATGCCAATCCCTCCTCTGGAGGAGCATCTGAGAGCCAAGTGAGGTTTTGGAGAAAGAATAGGTCATTTAGAGACAGGAGACACAGGTTCAAATCCTGCTCCAGCAATGGATCAGCTACGAGGTCTTAAGAAAATTGAGGGAGCTCTGGTGCCTCTGATTCACTGCATATGAAATGGGGGAGATGGGAAACTTGAGTGTTAACCGAAGGCAATGCACATGCCAACAAAAGAACTGGAAGCAGGTTCTTGAAGAGACATCCGCTCACTGACCTACAATGCAGCACTACTCACAAAAGAGAAGTAGAAGCAACCCAAGTGTCCATTGATGTTTGAAGGGATAAAGAAAATGTGTTATAGGGGCACTTGGGTGGCTCAGTCAGCTAACCATCTGCCTTCAACTTGGGTCATGATCCTGGGGTCCTGGTATGGAGCCCTGTGTCGGGCTCCCTGCTCAGCAGGGAGTCTGCTTCTCACTCTGCCCCTTCTCCTCCCTCCACTCATATGCTCGTGCTCTCTCTCCCTCTCAAATAAAGAGAAGCTTTAAAAAAAAAAAGGAAAGGAAATGTGGTATATGCATACAACGGAATGTTATTCGGCTTTAAAAAAGAAGGGACTTCTGACACCTGCAATATCATAGATGAACTTGAGGACATCACACAAAGTGCAATAAACTAGTTATAAAAAAGACTCATACTGGATGATTCCACTTACAGGAAGTACCTAGAGTAGTCAGACTCATAGAGACAGAAAGTAGAACGGTGGTTGCCAGGGGCTGGGGTGGGGGTGGGGGACAGAAAAGGGGAGCTGGTGTTTAATGGGTAGAGAGCTTCAATTTCACAAGATGAAGAAGTTCTGTAAATCAATCACACAACAATGTGAATATATTTAATGTGACTGAATTGTACACTAAGAAATGGTTAAAGTAGTAAAGTTTATGTTACGCATTCTCTGCCAAAATTTGAAAAACAAATGCACATGTCCAGTGCTTTAGCCACACATCCTTCATTATACCTGAGGCCATTCCGTAAGCTAGGCATTGTTGTGCACAATCTGCAGATGAGAAAAAGGAGGCAAAAAGAGGCTCTAAAACATGTATTCAAGGTCACAAACAGTAGAGAGAAAGTCAAAATCCAAAACTAATGCTTTTTTCTCCATACTAGTTGATGAGTTATGACAGAGTCTGGAATAGGGTAAAAGAAGATACATCTAGAAAGCACTGACCTTAATATTTAGCACATGTAAGAATCTGTAATGTTAAACCTTTCTCCCCATAATATCTCCACATTTTAAAGACATTCAAGTCCCAATAAAAACAACCTAACCATTTTCATCCTCCAAAAATAAAGTGGTGATTGTTGATTAAACCAAATCCTTCCTAATTGCAGGTTGAGCAAATTCATTCATTGAATAACCCACTTATCAACCATACCTGGGCCAGGCATCTTTCTGGGTACGGGAGAAAGAGAAGACATACTGCTGCCTTTGAAAAGATCACAGTCCAATGCGGGGGGCAGGTAAACGACTTTCCTGTAACACATAATATTGCAAGTGCCTAAAATGATCTGAGACCATCTGTTTTGAGATGAAAATTACCTTACACTAACACCTCCTATACCAAATTCCTAAAAATAATTATCAAGATCTTAAAAAAAAAAAAACTTAAAATTGCAAAAGGAAACCACAATACCTATCTAGAAGAACCACAAAAACAAAAGCAAAATTAAAAGTCTGACATTGCCAAATCCTGGCAAGCATAGGAAGTAACCGAAACTCTCATGCGTTGCTCCCAGGAATGCAAAATGTTCTTTTTCCCTTTGGAAAAAGAAGTGTAGCGGTTTCTTTTAAAAGTTAGACATATACTGAAAATCAGATCCTACAATCACACTCCTAGGTATTTAATCAAAAGAAACGAAAACTTATGTGCACACAAAAACCGGTGTGATGTTTAAAGTGGATTCATTCATAATCACCCCAAATTGAGAACAAGCCAATTGTCCTTCGATTGGTGAACTGATAAACAAGCTACATCCATGAAATGGAATAGCACTGAGGAGGAGAGAGAAAGAGATTTTTTGAATAGGCACATTATGCTAAGTGAAAGAAGGCAGACTCAAAATGCCAGATACTATATGACTCCATGTATATGACATTTTAGAAAAGGCAAAACTATGGGGGCAGAAAACAGGTCTGTGGTTGTGAGATGCAGAGTTGGCTCCAGGGGGACAGCCCAAGGAATCTGGAGGTGATGTAGGAGGATGGAGACATCATGGGTCTTGATCGTGGTTAATGATGACACGACTCCACACATTTGTCAGAATTCATAAAACTGTTCACCAAAAAGAATCCATTTTGCTGTATATAAATTATAAAGTAAATTTAAATAATTTTTAAAATATATGTAAAGATATTACCCTGCTTAGCAACATAAAGTTCTGCTGGCAGAACAGAAACTGTGAGGAATCTCTGAAATGTGGGGCCAAAATGGGATTAGGTTAAAAAAGGAATCCACAGGGCAGGATCCAAACCGGAGAGCTGCAGAAGATGGGTTCAAACATTTCAGAGGTAATGGAAACATAAGGCACTGAGGACACTGACAAGTTACAAGTTTTGTGCTGCAATAGAAGTTGATAGGGAAGTAGAACCCAAGCCATCCTACCTCTCCCCAAGTCCTTGGGCTTCTCAGTTTAATGAGGCAACCACCATGATTAAGAAATCTTCGGTTGGACAGACTAGAGCAATACCCAAAGTAGAGGGGGGTGCTCAGGAAGAATCACTGCCACCCAGAAGACCACCTGCCTCAGCATCCCCTTGAGTGATACTTCCCCTTCTTCCCTTATCCCCTCTTCATAGGGCTAGGGAACTGTACGTAAGCACAGGCCCTGTCCAACCCTCCCCAAGAAAGACAGTGCAAACAAACCCAGTAGACAATCTAACAAGGAATCCCAACCACAAAGATGAGTACCCAAGCCAGACTCGCCAGACCCATGGAAATACCAACACTATGAAATAGAAAAGATAATCTCAAAAAGTAGAATAATGTAAATCCAAGGATATAGAACAAACGGAACCATTAGGTCAAGACTTTAAAATAAATGTCATTAATATTCTCAAAGAGATGAAGGATGTTGCATACATGAAATAAGAACAGGTATTTATGCAAAAAGAACAAAAGAGAGTTCTTCCAAAAAGAAAAGCACACTTGTTGAAACTGAGATGAAGAACTTCATAGACACTTAATTTTATCTGGAGGATTGAGGGTAGGCTTCTTAGAATCTGCGAGCTTTCCACTGGGAGATCATTCCTGTCTAAAGAAACAGTAAGAACAAAGGTAAAGAATGATGGAAAAGCACTGTATAGTTTTTAAGGAACCATAACAAATTCAGAGCAGCTGGAGCAGCAAATACATGGGGAAGAGTTCCTTCTTGTTATTCTGCCTTCCCTTGTGGCACTAGCCATGAATTATGTTGCAATGGAAGTGTTTACAACCACTAGCCATGAATTATACTGTGGTGAAAGTATTCAGCTGTGAGTACACACACATAATGTGGACATTTTCAACTAATGGTTTCATTTTACTCTTCACTTCCGATTATCTGTGGTGGGTTACATTTTCCAAAGATGATCACTATGTTATCTCTCTAGGCCATTTGTTCTTTTTATAATGCAATGTTGGTATTTCTCCCATCTAGTGGGGCGTCTGTGTTGCATTCCCCAGTGCTGAACCCTCACAGATCTCTGTGACCGCTCCTGCCTATAGAGTCAGGCAGAAGTGATGCTCTGTGAATTCTGTGGCTGGATCACAAAATGCCAAGCAATTCTGCTTGCTTTCTTGGGACGCCAGCTCTCGGAACTCAGCTGCCATGCTGTGAGGAAGCCCAGGCTACCTAGAGGCCGTGTGTAGATAGATGTTTCATCTGACAGTTCCAGCCAAGGCTCTAGCTGGCAGCCAGAATCAACTGCCAGATACGTGAGTAAAGAAAGTTCAAGATGACATCTGCCTTAGCCACCATCTGAATGCAACTACATAAGAGACCTGGAATGAGTACCGACCAGCTGGGCAGAGTCAACCTCTAGAACTATGGGCGACAATAAAATGATTGTTTTTGTTTCAAGCTACTGAGTTGTGGGGTGGTTCAGTACACAGCAACACATTAAAAACATCTTAGTCTGTAGATGTGAAAATACGACATTTGCATTTCTTTAAAATAACATCCATTTCTAACTTCATGGGAAATAAGATGAAATTTAATCTTCAGTCCCCAACATTTGCTACAGCTGGGGCAATGAGAAGAAAAACAGGATTCTCACACCTTGATTCAGTGTTATAAACTCACCCTGTCACTATCACATAGTGGATAGGCTAAGACTCAGGGAAAAATAGGGGAATGAGGCAAGGGATGTGGATACAGAACCAACAAGAAACGGAGGGATCTTCTTTCAGCTAAGTATTTCTAAACCAATGGGGAATAAGAAGTTTTGCATAGGGAGCTCTGGACTTGGACTTCTGGCTATGTGACATAACTTCTCTGACCCTCCCTTTCCTCAACTGTGAAATGAGAAGAATAACAGTTTTTTTCATAGGGAGTGCCCACTCTCAAAAATATGTGGTGAAAATGGGCACCTTCATGGCTCAGTTAGTTAAGTGTCTGACTCTTGGGACACCTGGAAGTCTCAGTCGGTTAAGCATCTACCTTTGGCTCAGGTCATGATCCCAGGGTCCTGGAATCAACTCCCACATCAGGCTCCTTTCCCAGTGGGTAGCTTTCTTCTCCTTCTGTCTGCCACTCCCTCTGCTTGTGCTCTCTCTCTCTCTCCATCAAATAAATAAATAAAATCTTAAAAAAAAATAAGTATCCAACTCCTGATTCTGACTCAGGTCCTGATCTCAAGGTCGTGGGATTCTGAGCTCAATAGAGAGTCCACTTGAGATTTTCTCTCTCTCTCTCTGTCCTTCTCCCTCTGCCCCTCCCCCACTCTCTCTCTAAAATAAATCTTTAAAAAGATAAATCTGGTTTAAAATGAACCCCTAGAGGTAAACAAATTAGAGATACTAGAGCCAAGTCAGGTGGAAAACCTTTTACCTTAAGATAAATGATAATTCAGGATGTCTCAGACTGAATCATTTTTGACATGTTCTGAGTTTGCTGGATGCCCCACCACTCCAAAGCTTCTGGTCACCACCTTGCATCCCCATCCCAAACCCCTAACACCCCCATGGTAGTTACACACCATACTTATTACTCAGAGCTTGGGGCAAAATTTTTGTTGAACTCCCACCTAATAGTCATTCCTCCTCCTTGCTGGTTCTCCTAGGGTAATTCAACATGAAATATGCTTCCCAACCCCTGAACTCTGGAGAATTTTAAAGGTTGTGTCTTTTTGATTCTCCCTTCAAAATATTTCACAAATCCTCCCCTGCCCCCTCTCCATGTTCACCACCCCTCTCTAGACCAAACCACCATTGTCTCCTAGCTGGATCCTCCTACTGAGATACCTCATTTCCTCCCCTCAGCCCTTCTGGTCCATTAATCACTCACAAGTCTGGGCAATCTTTACACATGCTATCACATCACCCCCTGCTTGAAATCCTTTAATCAATTCCCACTGCACTTTTGGGTAAACTTGAAATCCACACCACGTATAAGGAAGTCACACATGACCTGCGGCTGGCTCGCTGCCACTCTCTATCCACTTCAGCTGCACTGGCCCTCATCAGGACCTCCTCACACAAAAGTCCTTTCCCCACACAGAGCCTTCACATTCATTCCTCCCTTTTGTTTCGAATACTCTCTCTTCTCCTGATTTCCGGTTTGTCTTTTTGGACTTCGCTTATATCTATTTTTTTAGGGAAGGGTTTCTTGAGTCTTTTCCTCTACATAAATCTGGCCCTCTGGTAATAGTAGTGATGATGTTACTACTACTAACAACAACGATAACAATATCCTTTCTCTCGGTAGTCACAGTTCATAAAAATATGTTTCCTTGAATGGTTATTTAACTGATATCTATGTCCCCAACTATCTAAGTCCTCTAAATTTACTCTGCTTACTGGTTGAATGCCAGCAGCTGGCACAATGGGTGGCCCACGGAAACCGCTCAGGACATTTCTGGATGAAAGCGATGGAGAATTAACAGTGCCTGCAAGGCTCCAGATGTTACCCTCATTGACTCCAGGACTTCATGACTTCAACAGGTGTCTCCTGCAGCAAAAATAACTTTGCATCAGAAAAGGAGACTGTTTGCCCAAACTTGCTTCCTGAGATAGGGAGTTTTGCATTCTACACAGTGCTCTGTGCCCTGTTGGTAACTCTCAATCCGTAAGGACGGCTCAGTCTGTTTTCCATTGGCAAACATTTGGTTGTTGGGGACCTCATCTGATAAGTTCATCTTTTTCACTCTGAGAACACACATTAGCCTATGGACAGGCTAACTCTGGCTTAGGTGTTCTCCACCCCTGCTCCAGATTTCTGTGACCTGGAAATCGGTCAAGCTAGTGAATGTTTGTCTGAGACACTGTCTCATCATCATCTTGTCTCAGGGCAATATTGCTAGGCTCAAATATGTCTTCTCTGTGGAGCCCCTTTGACCAGTTGTAGGAGGCTGGCTTCTAGGTTCCACATTCCCAGGTCCCTGACACAGGCCAAGGCATGAGGGTGGAAAGGTCTGGGTTTCTCAAAAGACAAGGAGGGCACCCCCAGTGTCTCGAGCTTGATGACTCCGCCAAATAGCCAAGCGGTTAAATGTTGAGGACTGTAAATGAGGCTCATCTGTCGGCCGTGGGCGGGCACCAGCTCCATCTGCTGTGTCAGGAGCCCAGAGAGTGACTGGAGGAAGCAGCCTGTAAGTGCGAGGCCCAAGCCAGGAGGCAGAAGCTTCTTCAGAAGACTGTAGAACGCATACCTTAAAGACTCTAGCAGTTCCTTCATAAGTTTTATAGATGAAAAACAAAAAAACAAAACCAAAAACAAGACCTAAAAAGAGAGTAGGCTTGGCCACCGTCACTCAGCAAATATGCATTGGTACCAGGATAAGAGTCAACTCTCCAGAATTCTAAACTGCTTCTCTCACCAGACACAACTGACTTGACTTCTACCAAGCGCGTGGGTGGAGGAGATGCTGTGAGCAACTTGAGAATAAGACAGCCCCGTTCTCTTCTCTATGCTGCCATTCGTTCTTCAAGAATTTCTTTGTCCCTCTAGAACCTCAGAATATATGAAGATATCTGATCACATTCATTCACCCATACGGTAGGTATTTTGGGAGTGCCTCTATGCACAAGGCATCATCCCAGGCATTGGGAATACGTCAATGAAAAAAATGGCCCTCATTCCTCCCTCTGGGAGCTCATGATTTAGTGGGTAGATAGAAGGCAAAAGGAAATCACATGGATGCATACACACACAAATTATGTCAGTTTTTTAAGGAAAAGTATTGAGTACTAGTTGTGCCCAATCCATATGTTCTGGGATATTATGAAGAACTCACTACTGTGTCCCCCTTTCCATACTTCTTCTAATACAGTGACATTTCTCCATTGGGCAGACAGCCATAGCACGGCCAGATGCTCAGTGGAGATTGTGAACCATTGCATCGGACAACCAAAGAGTCAGATTCCAGGTTTTTGAGCTTGTGCTGATAAGGATGAGCATTTGCTGAGCTTTGTTTTTTCCGTCGCTGGTCCAGAAGATAAGAGGAATTCTGGGCCACAGGAGAGGAAACTAGGTAGGTAAGCAAGGAAGTGAAAGAGTGCTGTTGGCATGGATTCCTGGGGACAGGGTATGCTTCTCAGGACGGCAACAAAATACGGATCTCTGCCACTCAGATCTCCAAGCATATCAAGTGTTGGTCCCAGATCAGAGAGAGTCCCAGCTGGTGACTGAGCGGGGAATAGGAAACGCAGAAAAAATCTGGTTTTCCCAAAGCAGCCAATGAGGAGGCTCCCAGCCCAAGGCCTTCAAAGATCAAAGGCTGGCACAGTCTATAATGGAGCTGTGAGTCCTCCCCAGCCTCAGAGTCACCACATGGATGAATAGCACCGAGTCAACACCATGGCTTAATTATTGTCTCAAAAAGAAATTAAAAACAGGGCGAAGAGATGTGAGTGACTCCAGAAGTGCAGCCTTCTAAGACCATTATCTGTCTTGAGCCTCAGCCCACCCTACCGCCCACTCCTCTATGTGAGGTTATAATATAACAATAAGCCTGCAATTATATTTCACTTGTGAAAAAAAAAATAGTGATGAGTCAAAACCCAGCTCACATATGTAACCAGCACCACTAGTTCTGCCAGGGGGAGGGGGCCAATCCTGGGCTAAATTCAGAACCCCTGGTGTGGGTGCATATTCATGAGCCATGCCTGGGGCTAGGCATCCCTGAGTCTCAGAGCAGCACTTGGTGGGGGAGGGGGGGACCAGCAAACACAGACTGTACTGGTTAAGATCTGAATCCTGAAGGGAGACTGTGGGACTCTGGACAGACCTTGGGGTCAGGATGACAAACAGGCACAAGAGCAAGCATGGACTGTAGGACCAGAGATGACGACAAATACGGGCATGTCTGCCCATGTAAGGACAGGTGCCTCACGTGGGCCATGTACCGGTGCAGTGACAGCCACAGGCCTGATGGGGCCCCAAATATGCCCGGATACGGGGTCAGCCCCTCTGTATTTAGATGTAATGAGAGGCACAGGAGGGGAGGCAGAGTAAGTGGAGTAAGGAAATCTTACTCAGCCAACATAAGTTTTTAACATTAGGCCCAATAAGAACATAAAGCAGAGCCTAAGTTAAATTATAAATATAAACATTATATATATAAGCAAACATGAATATATAAATACTCATTATAAAAATAAAATTAAATGTAAATATATATTTTATAAATATGAGTATAAATATATGAATAAATAAATATATAAACATACTTTGTAAATTACATATGATATAAAGTTATATAAAATTATATTTTATTATATATAATTGCATATTTTATTAAATAATATATAACATATACAAATTATGTATCAGTTATATTATGAATTGTATTACAATGATATATAACTTGTATAATATATATTATATAATTTACAAAGCTTGTCTATTTTATATTTTATGACATATATGTGAGTTATAAATCTAGAAATAGATACATAAACAAATACATAAACATACTTTGTAAATTACGTAACATATAACATTATGTAACATATATAACATAATAAAAACATAAGTATACAAGTTATAAATATAAAAATTCAACATCTATACATATATTACAAATATATGTATCTTTTATATATACTGTGTATGTTTATATATATACACGCACATATAGTTACATTCAGAGAGACTGAGAATAAGAATATACCTCCATCCAAATCCCAGTTACGTAGTTACATACCGGCCAGCAATGATTTGGGCCCAGTTAGTTGCTCCCTCTTGCTTGGTCTCCTTATACATGATATTCCAACCAGAGTGGGGCCACTGCCCACACCTGGAAAGATGAGCAATCCAGGGAGAGAGGCCATTTTCTACTGGTCAGATAATAACGGGGTACCTCTGGCATTGTGGCTGAATGCCCTGTGGAGTGTTCGGTCCCATAAAGGGATTCATCTCCCCCAATATGCTGACAGAGCACCTGCTGGAACTATCCCAAGTTCCTTTCAGACTAGCTGGAAAGTTCCTTGTAAGCAGCCCGCCTCTCTCTCGGGTCACATAGAACCCTCACCTTCTGCCTGGCTGGGGATGAATGTGAATGAGCCCGAGCCTCTGCCCACTTCACAGCCTATCCCTGGGCACATCCCACCTGAATTCCAGAACCTTCTAGCCTCACAGCATCCCTGGACATGGGAAAAATCACCCCCCCTTTTGGGAAAGGGGAGAAGTGGAGCCCCGAGAGAGATAATCCCATTGAAAGACCTGGAACCCAAGCTCAGAATATTTCACTCCAAATCTGAGTCCTTTTGGGTGCCTCCACTCCCTGACTGAGTGCCAGGACTCATGAATTTCCCGTGTCCTGGTGAAGATCTGCCACAAGTGTCAGGAAGCCAAGGAAGATGGGGTGTAATACAGCTTTCTTCCCTCAGGAGAGGTCTTCGTTTCCCTATCTCAAAGCTGCCTTGATCTACAGAGAGTAAGGGAATCACTTTATACCTCTCCCATTCCCACAGGCCTTTCTGGCTCTATTACCAGGAAGACAGAAGGATTTGGAGCACCATTTTCATATGAAACCCGCTTGTTTCTATGCTTGCCTCTTCCAAGAGGACTTTCTATGCCTTGCCTCTTCCTGGACACCGTTTGCCTCCTCCTTCACAGCCCCAACAACTGACCAAGTCCTGTTATACCTTTCTTACAAACATCCCTCAAATTTGGTGGTCCCCATCTCTGCCCCAGTTCTATTTCCATGCCCCCTGCTTAAAGTAGGTCACCAGCGTCTCTCCAAGGACCTCTGCCGAAGGAAAAAGAAAGGCACCAATGGACCCCCAGTGCTTCAACTCTCAGGGGATGCTCAAGGATCGTGACAATGGATAGAGGGGAGCATCTATGAGCAAATTTGGGGTCCAGATTTTCAATTGCATGAGGAGCAGGAGGAGGAATATCTGTGTTCTCAGTACCCAGCACAAAGCTGAGCCCAGAAGAAGTCATTTGTTGTTGGTAAACAAACAGGAGGCTGGACATCATCACATGAGAAGGCCCCATCATGAAAATAACAAAAATAAAACCAAACAGAAATCAAATACTGCATTTTGCACGTAGATGCAAGCAAGCTAGAGGCACAGAATGATAAACACGGAGGTAAAAAGGACTTTGAAAATCACCTACTTCAATCTCTCATTTTATGGTGGAGGGGAGAGGCCCAGGGAGGTGAGGTGACATATTTAAGGCCACACCACGAGCCAGCCTGTGGGCTCTGCCATGCCTCTGTCTTCCCAGTCAGTATGGTCTTTTCCAGAATATCTTCTTCCCATTTCCTTTTCTAGTCCATGTCTTTTCTCCTTTCAAGACTCATTATAGCCATCACCTCCTCCAAGAAGTCTTCCCTGAACTCCCAAGCTGGGTTAGGTGTCCTTTGCTCTGATAGCCTTCTAAACTTCCTCTGGTATAGAATGCACTTTCCAGACTCTAGTATAATTGCAGAATATTTCATTTATCTTTTATGCTAGACCACAGTTTTTCTCATCTTGGTATAGCTGACATCTTGGGCTGGATCATTCTTTGCCGTGAGGACTGTCTTGTGCATTACAGGATGTTTATCAACAGCCCCGGCCTCTATCCACCACATACCAGTAGCATATCGCCCCCCCACCCAAAGTTGTGACAACCAAAAATGTTTCCGGACCTTACCAAATGTGCCTGGGGTGACGAGCAAGGGACAGGACAGCAAAATTACCCCCTGTTGAGAAAAGCTATCTAGATGGTGAGGTCTATGAGGATGCAAGCAATGTCTTCTTGTCCTTTACCTGCTACTGTGCAGTGCAGGGTCTGAAACATGATACACATAGAATAAACTGGATCTATACGCATGAAAATGCTCCTGTGCGGTGTATACACACATGGGCATGCCATTCCCAAAGTGTGGTTTCCAAAACAAATTCTCCAAAAATACAAAATTTTTTGTTCTTTTGGGATGCATTCCACACTACTGTGTGTTTAAGTTGTCTTGTTAAAATAAAAGTAATAAAAAAACGCTGGTGCTAATTTAACAACCTTTTGTTTCTGGATTGGTAAGTGTGTGTGTGTGTGCGTGTGTGTATGTCTCTTGACTGATACCAGTTCCCTCTCAAATAATACTCACTTGGAGAAGAACATAAATTTTCAGTTAAATAAGAAAACCCTTTCTCCATTCCAGAAAAAAAGACATTATCAGGTCATTAAAGCATCGTTATGTGTTTGGTTGCTAATGCACCAGGTCTTTATTTGGGAGCACATGGCAATCACAAGGAAGAATTTTTATTGCCAGATGAACAGATCGGGAAGTAAGATATTATGGAATGTGCTATTAGGCAGCAGATAAGTAATTAGGTGACAAGCAAAATACATTTTTCAGCCATTTCAAAATATTTCCACTTCATCACCAGTTCATTAAAACCCGCCTCCTCTCTCATGGCCCACCAGGAATTTACATCAAGATTATTTACCAAAAAGAAAAAAAAGAAAAGAAAAGAAGAAAAAGAAACCATCAGGATAAGTGAATTGTGATTAAGTCATATGATTGTTTTTAATACTTTTCTCTGAGCCTCAACAGGCAGGAGAAAAAAACAGGCTCCGATTGTCGCTGGCAGGCTGAATGATTGCTGTTCTAGCCCACATGGAGGTGGTGATGAAAGGATGGTGTCTTCATCCTTATTTCACAAAAGAAAAGGGGGACCTGAGGGGCCATGGATGGTGCTACAAGAAGGGAGAAAAGTCAAAACCATAATCAAGATGATGGAGCATCTTCAGACTGGCTCCGCATGGTGATTCAATGCTGTGACTAATGGTGGGCTCTCTAATAAATTCCCCCGAGAAAGAGCAATCAGTGGGTTACTGGCTCCAGGCAGTCTTCTCTTCCTAAGGCCACCTGTTGAAGTAAGGGCTTCTGATGCACTTGACCCTGGAGATGCACAGGTATTACAAGTGGGGACTTCCCACTACCTGGTCCTCTCTGCATAAGGTTAGCGTCCATTTCAGACTCACTGATTAATCGATTAAATAAGTACAGTAAGCAAAGCAGGGTCCCCTGTGTTTTGTTTTTGTTTTTAAATAAACTTTAGTGTCCTAAAAGTTAAAAGAAGCAGAGTATATCCTTGGGTTGGTTGTGTTCCTCCCCTCCTCTCGCCCCCTAGTGGAGATATTAGCCTGATGAAGGCAGAAGAATGGAGGGAACAAGGGAGACAGGGAGAAGGAGAGGGAGGGAGGAAGGGAGGAGGGAAGGAAGGAAGGAAAGCCAGGAAGGAAGAAAGGAAGGAAGGAAGGAAGGAACGAAGGGAGGGAGGGAGGAAGGAAGGAAGTCAAAAAACAGAAAAGTTTCCTACATATAGCATACCAGCCACTAGGAGAAGGATTTGCACTTGGATTACTTCATACAACAGCTACTGTAAAACTGGAGATGGATTCCATTATTAGCCTCATTGAATCCACGTGGAACAGATGAGAGAGAGAAAGCAATTCATTCAACATTGTGTAGCTAATGGCGCATCCTTATTTACTGTATTGTATGCGTCTGTGTGTACACATATTTGTAAAATGATCATTTCCCCTTTGGCAATGCTCCAATGATTTTCCAGTCTCTTAGGGTAAAGGGACTAGTCCTTCGCAGCTCCACCCATCTGTCCCACCTCACATCTCTCCCCCATGCTCCCTCTCTCAGCCACCTGGCCTCTCTTCCTCTCCCCAGATATCCTTTGTTCTTTCTCTCCTTGAGCAGGACCTTCGCAAGTCCTGCTTCCTCATCAAGGAAAACCCCCATTCAGCCCAACCTGATACAGCCCCCTCCCAGACATGAAGCATGTCTGATGCCCAGTAGCTCAGGAGATATCTACTACAGGGATGAATACATAAACAAAAGTATGTATTTTAAATGGCTGTATTTTTAAGTACATGCTTAAGAATTCAGACCTAGATTATAATGCTGGCCAGAGACCCAGTGCAACTCAGGAAAACCCCAAGAGAAAAGAGTGATTCAGGGCTGGGACACAAAGCACAAGTTTCCACCCAGAGTGATCATCTGTCATCATTAGTTTTGGGGAAGGCTGGAGACGGGGCCTCAAAGACTACATTACTCTCTGACTTCTGGCCCAGGCCTCTCATAATTGTTTTAGAAATCCAAAGCCAGGAATCTGATGAAATTGTTGTTTGTTTGTTTTTTTCTCTCCCTTAAAAAGGATGGATCAGCTGCTCAGCGTTTTTCATAAATTCTTCAGCCAGAGTTGCGTTTTTCCATCCGCATTTCACATTAAGGATTCTTTATGAAAATGGCTTTATAAGAGAGGAATTTAATGAGATTATGATTTTTTTAAGCTTTCTCTCTCTAATTAATACCCCAGAGAGGGAAATTTTTTTTCCTCACATAATGGCCTTTCAGTGTTAAAAGGGCTTTAATATTATGGTAAAATATGTTGACTTCCCTGCCACTCTGACCCAACTGATAAAATGGAAAGGAGTGCATCTGTCTTCCCAGAGCTTCTGCCACCACAAATGGTGTTGTTTCGGTATTTTCATAATGAACTAATCAACTGCTTATTCACTAATTGCGTCTACATTAAAACTTGTTATCCTGGAAAAGGGCTGCACTGCAATTGACCTCCTAACTAGAGCTGGGAGCTGGGAGGGGCACAGGGCACCTGTGAGACAGAGAAGTGGCCCAATCCCCACACAGTTAGCTCCCTTCTCCAAACCAGGTTTGAGGTCCTCCGTGGGGTCGCCATATGTGAGGAGCTGGAAATCCAAAACCTGGAAGCTGCTTCCGCTTGGCTAGGTGGGGTCCGTGCTTTAGTAGGCTTCAGAGTAATTACCAAGATGGAAAAAAAATGACAACCATAAGGATGACAGTCACGCACTGAGCGAGAAGTTGGTGCCAGATACAACGCACGTGGGACCACCAGTTCCACATCAATTCTACAGGCCCCTACTGACGCCCACTCTTTCTGGTGAAGAATCTGGGGCTCAGAGGTGGCAAGTGATGTGCCCAAAGATACACGGCCAGTCAATGGCAAAAGTGGATGGGAATCATGCCTTTCTAATTTTACATCTTAGGTCCCTAGGCTTTCATGGGATGTTGGAAAAAAGAGAAGCTTGGTGTTGATGAGATCTAGAGCAAACCCAAGATCTCTAGCTGCTTCCAAGCTCTCACTGCTTCCTGGACGGCTTTCTTCATGGCAGTGGTTCACAGCCTCTTCAAAGACACTCTTCTTCCCTTTCATGATGTCACATAGACAGACGATGTTTGGCGGTTCAGTTCCCGGCACCTGGCATAGAGGAAGACTACATTTCCCAGACTCCTTTGCTGGTAGACTGGGACCATGTGATGAAATAGAATGTTCTGACCAATAGAATGTTGTGATGCAAGCCACTTCTAGGCCACTGTTGTGGCAATGTTAGGAGGGATTGCCACAAGATAGAAGTGGTCTGCCTGATATGCTATAGAGTTACGTAAATAAGAAATAAGGGTTTATTGCTTTAAGCTGCTGAGTTTCCATGTTTATTCACCACTGCTGTACAGCCTAGCCTCACCTAACTCGACCCCTTCTCAAAGAGTAATGTCCTCTTTCTGCATTCAGTCAAAAGGCTCTTGAAACACCACCTGTATGCAAGGTACCAGAGATAAAAAAGGCAAGCGAGGCAGGCATGGATCTGGCTCTTTGATGTGTGTCCACTGGACTGGACCACAAGATGCCCAGACATCTGGTCAGACATTATTCTCAGTGTTTCTGTGAGGGTATTACTGGATGAGACTAATACTGGAATCACTAAACTCAGGATAAAGCAGATCAACCTTCCCCAATGTAGGAGGAGGGCCTCATCCAATCAACTGAAAACCTGACAGAACAGAAGGCTAAGTAAAGGGGACTACACCTGCCTGACACTTGGGCTGGGACATCTGTATCTTCCTGCCTTCAGGCTCGAGCTGAAAATCAGCCTTTCTTGGGTCTTTGGCTTGCTGGCTTTTGAACAGCAATTTCCACTAGATAGGTTACACGCATGCATACCTCCTGTTGGTTCTAGTCTCTTGACTAAAATACCCTCAAAGAATCTGGTGGGGGAAGACACAGAATAAGACGATGAACACACAGATGAAATAATTACAATCTAAGGTATTTTCATGAAGAAAACCAACAAGTTAACTGAGATTGAGAATTACAGGTAGTCAGCAAAGGGCTCTCTGGGGAGATGGCATCATTTTAAAATTTAGGTTTTGTTATTAGTCAGGTATGGCAAGGCCAACAGGTCAGGAGATCAGGAAATGATTAGCACTGAAATGATAGCTTACGCACTCACGGATCTCAAGAGGAGGGGGCACACCGCACCATAGGAAGGCACATGGGAAAGCATCACGGTGAGTCAGGAGGCAGAAGGCGAAGCAAGGGGGAAATACGGACAAGAGCTGTGGTTTCTGTGGTTTCTATAGGTAGGAATGGAAGAGGCAGGGCAAGCAGGCTTAGGAATGGTTACTTTGAATGATTTTGGTGGGCTCTGGGGCATAGATAGGAGCTGTTGCCTAGTGTTGAAACCTGGGGGATTAAGGTAGAGGGACAGTTAGTGGCCTGGAGTGTAAGAACCTTATAAGAAAGGTGGTTGGGAGTATGGACTCTGGATTGGTTGGTATGCATATGAAAGACACACTTGAGTCAAGTCCTTACTATCTCTATGACTTGGCTAACCCTTGGATGGGCAGTCCCACCAAGATCCAGCAATGTCATGAGATGTCAAAGCATCAAGTACAGAAACTAAAAAACATGGTTATTGCAGACATGTGAATGAGACCTGAATAATGACAAGCCATCAGCCACAAAAGAGCAAGAAGTCAAACTCAAAGCAGACAGAGCTGCACAGAAAATCTAAGAAATGAGACAGAGAAAGAATCTCCAGGAATGTAGCGAGTGGGCCACTGTGCCAGGGCTTAGAAGTAGCATAAAATAAGAATGGGAAAGTATTCTCCTAACAACAAGACTCTTAATAGAGTCTTCTACCCACTGCCTCCTCTACTCTCCTTACTCCATCATGGTTTGACTTCTTTACCGTCCCCTGAAGCTCACCAGTGGCTTTCCACTCATCACATCCAATGACCTTTCCTTTGTTCTTATTTTAACTACTGCTCTGCAACATTCGGGGGGATGTGCCAGGTGACAAAGCAGTAGAAAAAAGACACAAAAAGACCCACCAGAGGGTGGCGGTAGTGAGGGAAAAGGCAGCACCACAGACAGACGCACAATGTCAGTTACTGAGGCTATGGAGAAAAACAAAGTCAGAAAGGAGATAGGGAATGTATAGGGAGAGGGGAGAGGGCTTTTACTAGAAGTGACCAGGAAAGTCCTCACCAATCCTACCTTATCAGCCATACTCTTTAGCACCTGATCCCATAGCAAAGCGGATGTTCTGAGGCTGTAAAAGCAAGGACATGCCTTGACCAAGTATCTTATCAAAGTGCTGAGACATGAAGGATCAGTTGGCAAGTGCCATAGAGAGGGAGCCAGAGTGTGCTCCAGGCAGAAGGAAAAATGAGAACAAAACCTCAGAAGCACGAAAGCACTATTAGTAATCTGACAGTTGCAGCTGAAACAGGGGCTTGGAGAAAACCCACAATCTTGGACAAGTCCCTTTACGCCTCAGGACCCGGAATGGCACAGGGTTATGCAATGAAAGATAATAAAACTGACATTTGCAAGAGCAAAGGCAGCATATATAAAATCCTTAGCATGATCTCCTGCTAAACAGTAGGCATTAAAAAATGATCGCTATTATTATGAAAAGGACTCCCCACTAAGAATTCTGTGGCTGGGGAATCACAGCTCCAGACTCTGAGTGGCAGATAATATCTGCCATTTTCTTTAAAGGCTGTACTGAGCCCACCTCGTGGGGCCAAAGCTATTTCTTGGGTCCAATTTAAAAGCTCCTCACTGTTTTTATAAAGATCCGTTGACATGATTTATTGAGAGTTTTGTCCATTAACATTTTTAAGTGCTCAATAGGTCCCCCAACAACTCGAGTAAATTAATCTTAATAAATTCGCAGCAGAAAGAACTTCACTTGCCGATCATCATGTGCTCATGTGTCCAGTTTCCTGCCTGTTGTGGGAAGGGATGGTGTATGTGGAGTTGTGAAACTCCTGGAGACAAAGAACAAAGACAGGGCAAAGTGCCTTCTCCACTCATGGTCGGAAGACTCTGCGCCAGCCCCAGCCTCAGTTTCCCTGTCCATGCAATGGGATAGGGAATCTAATAGAAAAGTGTCCTAAACTAATGAAACTTGCATGGTTTTTGCCAAACCTGCCCACTACTTATGATATAATTAGCTAATTAAATAATGTTTACTAAATAAGTTTTCTTAAACTCAGGTCTGATAGCACTACCTTTCTTCATCCTAAGCAGTAACACCTATAAAATTGCAGATTTGATGTTCTAGTTATATTTTGCTAATAAATTATTGAAGTTAGAATAAATTCATTTATGTACTCCCTGAAGTCTTCTCTTTTTTTTAAAAAAAATTTTATTTATTTATTTGAGAGAGACAGAGAGGGAACACAGGCAGGGGGAGGGGCAGACAGACAAGCAGATTCTCCCCTGAGCACAGAGCCCGATGCAGGGCTTGACGTGGGGCCTGATCCCAGGACCCCAAGATCATGACCCCAGCAGAAGTCAGGCACTTAACTGAGCCACCCATGCACCCCTCCCCAAAATCTTCTTCAACACACTTACGGCATGTATAACACACTGAGCTGATGTTCCAGAGAAATGGTAAGTTGTAGAGAATATGACTTCATTTTGTGAAATCTGCCTGCCTGAATTCTTATCCTGGTTCTGGGCGATCTGAAGCATGCCACTTCATTTCTCTGAGACTCAGTTTACTCATTTTAAAGATATGTAGATAGTAAGATTAAATAATTTAAGATAAGGAAGATCTGAGATAAAAGATTCATCCTATACCCTTTTAAAAAAAAATTAAAGAATTGAAATAAAACCAAACACTTTAGAACAGTACCTGGCATCTAGTATATACTCAATAAATACTAGTATTTTTATTCTTGGTGTTACTTCTACTAACATTTCCTCAAGAAAACACAGCACAGTGCCTGGCATGTGACAGGCATGCTTGTGGGGGAAACTGCATAAGGCTGGGGAATGCCCATCTGAAAGGACTGGGAGGAATGATTCCCAGAGTTTACTCAGGGCTGGGAACAGTTCCTATTACCACCGTCACAGAGGGAAACCTCATAAACCGTGCGGCACTGGGTAGACTATCCCTAGGATAAATGCTTCTATGATCTTAAGAAACAAAACCTAAAATCAATATCCAAAAGAATAAAGCTGTTTTAGGTAACATATCTGCATCTTGGAGAAAAATCTCAAGAATATTCACAGAAACAAAATATATTCCCTTACAAGGTAAATTTAAAATGTCTGCTATTCAATTTTTTTTTTAAAGATTTTGTTTACTGGAGAGAGAGAGAATGAGTGAGCAAGAGAGAGAAAGCACAGGAGTAGGAGCACAGGAGAGGGAGAAGAACACTCTCCTGCCAAGCAGGGAGCCCGACGTGGGGCTCAATCCCAGAACCCTGGGATCATGCCATTCAGTTTTTTAAAAATCACCAGGCATGCAGAAAGGCAAGAAAAAAAAATAACCTATCATGAGGATAAAAATCAATCAACTGAAATGCCAAAAAAGGTAGAATTAGTAAACAAAGACATTAAGCTACTGATTACAACTGAATTCAATATGCTCAAGAAGTCAGAGAAAGAAATCAAAAAGTATAGACATGGAAGATATAGAAAAGACCCAAACAAAACTTCTAAGGATAAAAACCACAATATGTAAGAAAAAGTAAATATAGTAAACTGGATGAAAGTCAGATTATACAACAGAGAAAAAAATGTTAGTGAACTAGAAGGCATACTAATAGAATCAATTCAAATGAAACACTGAGATTTTTTTAAAAGACAGCAAATATATGAACAGAGCATCTGCAAGATGTGGAAAACATTAAGTGGCCTAACATATGAGGGCATGATGGAGTGGATAAAAGAGGAGGCAAAAAAAAGTTTGAATAATCAACGGGCAAATATTTTCCAAATATTACAAAAACTACACACCCACAAATCTCAGTTAACGAATCACAAGCACAAAAAAAATGAAGAAAATATGCCGATGCATATTGCAATCAAATTACTGAAAACCAATGCTACACAGAAATACACAGAAATGATACACAGAAAATCTTAAAAACAGAGAGAAAGAAAGGGCACATTATATACAGAGGAAAACGACAAGAATAATGGCAGATTTCTTATCTGGAACAATGAAATACACAAGACAATGCATAGATGGAACATATTTTGGGCCATGAGGCAAATCTCAACGTTTTTAAAAGGATTCATATACAAAGTATATTCTGCAACCACATGGAATCAAAGTAGGAAGTGATAACAGAAAATTACCTGGAAAAAGATTCAAATATTTGGAAACTAAAATATACTTTTAAATAACCTAAGAATCACATAAATGCTCACATTAGAAGATCTCAAACGAATGGCTTCATATCTTAGCTTAAGAGACATTTAAGGAAGAAATAATATCAATTATACGAAACATTTCCCAAAAACCTGAAGAGCAGGAACTAATTTGCAACTCATTTCATGAGGCCAGCATCATCATAACACCCAAACCAGACAAACACAACCGAAAGATGTCTCAGCAAAATTTTAGCAAACCAAATTGAACAATATATAAAAATAAAATATCATGCCATCAATCTAAGGTTTGTTGACCATTTGAAAATCAATCAATGTAATTCCTAATAGAACAGTAAAAAAAAGAAGCCGTATGATTATTTCAATGGATACAGGAAAATCATGTTATAAAATCCAACATCTACTAATCCTAGTTCAGCCAACTAGGAATAAAGGAGAATTCTTCAAACTGATAATAGGCATTATATTTTACGGTGAGATATCTAACATTTTATCCTAGTATCAGCAACAAGGCAAGACTATCCACTTACACTGTTTTATTCACCATTTTACTGGAGGTTCTAATAAGCACAATAAAGCCAGAAAAGAAAAAAAATATCCATACTGGAACTTAAATTTGTCTTTATTTTTGTTTCTATTATTTTTAATTTTATTTTATTTTTTCAATGTTCCAAGATTCAGTGTTTATGCACCATACCCAGTGCTCCATGCAATACGTGCCCTCAGTACCCACCACCAGGCTCTCCCATCCCCCCCTTCCAAAATCCTGTCTATCATGCTTCGTCTCCCCCTCCAATTTACCCCAATTCACTTTTCCTTTCCTTCTCCTAATGTCCTCCATGTTACTCCTTATGCTCCACATGTAAGTGAAACCATATGATAACTTGACTTTCTCTGCTTGGCTTACTTCACTCAGTATAATCTCCTCCAGTCCCGTCCATGTTGATACAAAAGCTAGGTATTCATCTTTTCTAATGGAGGCACGTTTTTAGGTCATCATCTATATAAAAAATTCTTTGGAATCTACCCAATAATCCCATTACAACTAACATATGATTATGTTAACCTTAACATATAAGGTTATAGGATACATGATCAATATGCAAATTCCTATAGAATATTAATGAACTATTAGAAATTGAATGTGAAGAAAAAAAACCATTTGCAATTACATAAAAAATTAAATACTTAGAGATAAAACTGACAAAAGATGTACAAGTCCCGTATACTGAAAACTACAAAAGTTTAGAAAACTCCAGGTTGTTGTAATTATCTATATTAATAGATAGATTTGATGCAGTCCAAATAAAAATCCAAGCAGACTTTTTTGCAGAAATGACCAGCTAATTCTAAAATTCATATGGAAATTCGAAAGATCTGTAATCACCAAGGCAACTATGAAAAATAGAATAAAGTTGGCTCAGAGATATTAAACAATTTTCCTAAGGTCAAGCAAAGATCATGCCTTTCTCCTCCCTTAAATGACATTTGGGATTTATTGCCTCTAGGTAGGTACTTCCAATTTTCTCATTTATTTCTTACTATGACCCTAGAAGTTTAGCATTATTAGCTTTCTTTCATTTTATTTTTATTTGTTATTATCATTTTTTATTGAAGCATAGTTGACACACAACGTTTCATTAGTTTAGGTATACAACACAGTGATTCGACAAGTCTCTACCTTATGCTATGCTCACCCCAAGCGTAGCTCCCATCTGTCATCATAGAGCACAATTACAACATCATTAACTATATTCCCTATACCATACCTTCCATGCCCATGACTTCTTTGTTCTATAATTGGAAACCTGTCCCCCTCACTCCCCTTCACCCTCTTTGCCCACCCCCACCCCCTCCCTCTGGCAATCATCAGTTTGTTTTCTGTATCTATGAGTCGGTTTCTGCTTTTTGTTTGTTTGTTTGATCATTTGTTTTTTAGATTCCACATATAAGTGAATCATATAGTACCTGTCTCTCTCTCACTCTGATTTCTTTCACATAACATAATAGCCATGAGGTCCATTGTATTGTTGCCAATGATAGAATCTCACTCTTTTATATGGCTGAGTAATACCCCATTGTATACATATATGTTACATCTTCTTTATCCATTCATCTAGACACTTAGGTTGCTTCCATGCTTTGGCTATTATAAATAACGATGCAATAAACATCTGACAAACTTCAGCATCTGTTCATGCTAAAAACTCTCAACAAAATGGATTTAGAGGGAACATACTTCAACATAATGAAGGCCCTCAGCTAACACTTACACTCAGTGGTCAGAAACAGAGTTTTTGCTCTAATATCAAGAATAAGACAAAGATGGCCATTCTTACCACTCTTAGCTTTCTTTGAAGACAGTGAAACAGGGACTCGGGAAAGTTAAGTGAATTGTTTAAGGCCGCTCAGGTTCTGTCCATGCTCTTTCAAAACATGCTCTTTAAGAAAAGGATGTGGGCTGCTTTAGAAAATGTTTTAAATAACACATTCAGTATTAAGATTGAGAAAAGCCATCTTTTGATAGGACAGCTACTCTAAGGTGATAAAACAGTATGTATTCAAAACCGCTTCCTCTTCATCCCATATCAGTATTTTTTCATGTAATGACTAACTTAATTTGCTCTCCATTCCAGAGCATTAGCAACTGAAGTCTTTTTCAAATATTCTGGCATCTACTTTGCTGACATTCTTTCCCATTTCTTCCTATGACATTGATCATGCACCTACGTGATAATAGCCACCCTCTATGCCAATGACATTACAACAAAATCCTGTAGGTAACACTGTCAAGGCCCAGGACTGGCCTACTTATTTCAGAGTCCAATTACTATACTCTGATTCCTTTCTTAAAAATTTTTACACGTCTTTATTATTAATTCTTCCCCAAATTTACAAGATATTTAAAACAAAAAAAACACACATGGCCCAGCTTCGCTTTTTATTATTTAAATGGTCTTTGACTCTATAATTTTTTACAGAAAAAATTCATGCAATTCAGATGATTATAGAACATGTACTAAATGTAGAAATGCCTTCCTTCTCTGCTTGACTATACTCTGATTCTATCACAGAAAACAATTTGGACAAGTTCTGCATTTGTTTTAATGGAATTTTGTTTATCACCCCAGCAATCACGTCCAGGTATTAAAATTGTGTGCTAAGCCCCAGCACTGTGATGGATGCTAAAGTAAAGTATAAAAGAACATCCTTGCCTCTCTGTTTTTCCTTGACAGCCCTACATAAGAGCCTGCAAAACTTACTTGTTTCTTAGTGATTCCTATAAGCTGAACAAATACCAACTTTCCCTGTTTCCCAAGAATTACACCATTCTACACTCACTCATAAATCTTAAAAATTCATACTTATTTGCCTTACTCTGAGTCCCCAAAGAACCCAAGACTGATACGTACAGTCCTTGTCTCCAAGAAAAACTCTCTCCCACTCCCTTCCAAACACCCGCTCTCTTGGTTGCTTTTACCTAACCTTATATTAAGTATTAGTGCCCCCCACCCATCTCTTGCCCTGGTAGGGAAAAATACCCAGAAATGGGCGTTGCTTTTAAGACAGACTCCAAACTCTCCAACCCCAGTCCACCCGTAACTTTGTCATGTATGTGGTTGGCACCCAAAACACTTCCTGTAAAAGAGGCTGGAATATACAAAGATAAGAAAAACTCATCACTGCCTGGGTCCTGGTCTTAGATCTGGGCCAACACAGGAGCTGCACTCAAGATGGCTGGGACAGGAAAATTCCTTTGAGTCCGTATGGATATATACTCATCTTTTCTTTTTTTTTTTTTTTAAGATTTTATTTATTTATTTGACAGAGATGTCAAATAGGCAGAGAAGCAGGAGTGGGGTGGGGAGGGAAAGCAGGCTACCTGCTGAGTGGAGGGCCTGATGTGGGCCTCGATCCCAGCACCCTGAGGTCATGACCTGAGCCGAAGGCAGAGACTTAACCCACTAAGCCACCCAGGCGCCCTGGATATAAGCATCTTAACTATAGAAGGACGGTCAAAGTTGAGATGGGAAAAGTACCAAAAGTGATGGCCAAAGTGAAAAGGATTAATTAACTGCTTCAGAAACTGGTCAGAAAACTATCTCAAGATAGTTCAAGAGAAGCTGACAGTACATGTGCCATGATGAGCACTGATTCATATATAGAACTGTTGAATCATTATATTGTATACCTGAAACTAATATAACACTTATATCTTAAAAAATTACACTTGAGTAAGAGAGTTTGGGGGAGGGGTGGAGACGTTGTTTAGAAGTAAAAAATAGATTTGAGAGGGTGTTAGGGTCCAGGTCTATGTGGCGCTACCCACATGGGCAGCTGAGTCTGATGACATAAAGGCCTGCGTGATGTCACCCAGGGATGTCACACACATGACTGACCATCAGTGTAGCAGAGCCCCTCCTCCCTTGACTTTCGACCATCAAGTTTTCCAGGACGTTTCAAAAAACCCTAGACAGCATGGAGGTCCCCACAGCCTGTAATTCTCTCCGTTCACAACTCCCAAGAGTCATCCAGGACAGAAAAGTCTGTGAATTTCTATGACTCCTTTGAAATACACATGTTTTTGGCTCTACCAAGGTTTGCCTTTTTCAGCACACTATTTGTAAAGCTTTGGCTCAAATGCTAACCTTTTGGCTTCTCTTGCCATGGAAAATGGAACTAGAGAAAGAAACCAGGGTCATTTGAACCCAATATCTACCCCGAGGCTGAGAATCCACTTGTTCCCTTGAAGCCATCCAGTCTGAAAAGGAGAGTGTTGGTTTCTTGCCCTACCCTGTCTCAGCCAGAGGCAGCAGAATTAGGAGGCTTTGGGGAGACATCATCATTTCCCTCCTGTCAGAATGTTCCTAACAGAAGTATTCTGATAGATCTATGTGTGTATGTAGGAGGAGTTGGTTAAGTATTATGTTCAGAAGGCTGTATCTTTAAACTGAGCCCAAGGAGGTACAAAAACCATCCCCAAAGAGCACATACTAGAATTTTATCATCAGACTTTATTCCTCATATCTAATTCCTGGGGTTGGGCCTCCTGATTTGATGACGTGGGAAAAACATGACCCAACTTGCATGAGACGCACCTCACTTAAGCCATGCAGGAGGCAATGTTCTTCTCCTTCTGGCTTCACTGTTTTGCAGGAAATAACACTGGAAGGGACCAGGACCATCTCTGGGGGAGGGACAAGTGTCCACCTCGGTACCTCCTCAGGGAATAGTACACTCGATGCACAATAAAAGGTGGGTATTAAGAGGTAGAAGACACAGGCTTCACTGCAGGCTTGACCGATTTAACAAGCCAAGACAGCAAGTTCTATTAACTGAACCCTGTATGTCATCCCTCTCCTCCCCTCACTGTACTCCAGCCGCGCTCACCCTCCACCTATAGCCAGAATACCTTAGCTCACATCGACCTGGACCTGTGTACCCATGGTTCTCTTCTAGAACTCTCTCTCCTTAGAAGGGACCTCACTGACACCCACACAGAAAAGTCTCTTCAGCTTTCCTGATGTCACTGTTTGAGAATCTCCCTAGGTCGCACACTTCACAATAGGAAATTATTTTATTTTTTATTTATTTTCTCTCTCCTCCACTAGAATGAACATTCTCTAAGAGTAGATAGCACGCTTGCCTTAATATCCAGTTTATCTCCAGTGCTGGCAGGCACAGTCTCCCAGGCACTGTGGAAATTCTGTG
This sequence comes from Spilogale gracilis, assembly GCA_004023965.1. Classification (NCBI taxonomy): domain Eukaryota; kingdom Metazoa; phylum Chordata; class Mammalia; order Carnivora; family Mephitidae; genus Spilogale; species Spilogale gracilis. The sequence continues at coordinate 84,607 of PITA01006324.1, forward strand.
ACTAATTGTAGGAGGAAGAAAAAGAGTGAGAAAAGGGCACCTCTGTGGCTTAGTCAGTTAGGTGTCTGTCTTCGGCTCAGGTCATGATCTCAGGGCCCTGGGATGGAGCCCCACACCAGGCTCTCTGCTCGGAGGGGAGTCTGCTTCTCCCTCTCCCTCTGCCCCTCCTCGCCACCCTGCTCGAGCTCTCTCTCTCACTTATTCTCTTCCAAGTAAATAAGATCTTTTTTTAAAAAAAGAGTGAGAAAGGGGCACTTGGGTGGCTCAGTTGGTTGGGCCCCTGCCTTTGGCTCTGGTCATGATCCCAGAGTCTCAGGATCGAGTCTTGCATCGGGTTCCCAGCTCTGTGGGGAGTCTGCTTCTCCCGCTGACCTTCTCCCCTCTCATGCTCGGTCTCTCTCAAATTAAAAAAAAAAAAAGAAAGTTAAAAAAATAGAGTGAGAAAGAAAGAATAATGTGAACTACAGGAATATCCATGGAAGAGAGAGAATTCTAGGGACTAAATGGTCACAGAGAGCTTCCCAGGGGATAGACCCAAATCTAGATCTTGGAGAAAGGGCCAATGATTTAGACATCTCTTTGAGGCTATATTCTCCTCTAAAGAAGGCTAGCTTCTAGCTAACTGATACAAGGACAGCTTTGCTAGCATAGGAATGTAGCAAATGTTCTTCAAGAGAAAAGCATATGCTCCAAGGATTCTCTGATTCATGAACCAAGAGCCACTCATATCCATTCTTTCAACATCCTGAGTGAAATTTTACTTGTTCTAGGCAAGGGAACATGACCCCTGCCGACCCTGAGCTCCTTCTCTTAACTGGACAGTACTGGGCTCTCCTCTCAGGAAGCTCCAGGACCCACTGGAGGTCGGGAGACAACTCGGCCTCACACACCAAGGCAGCCTCTACCACTTCCATGGTAAGGAAAGGACAGGCTTTCGGGCACCACCCCTGAAATTCAGGCCTTGAAGTAGGTGTAGAAAAGGAGATGGAAAACAGGAGTTTTTGTTGAGTGTCTATAAATGCCAGATATGATGCCAAAGCACCTCACAAGGATTCACTCGCGTAACCTTCTAGAATGACTTCTAGAAATTCTCTTTCTTTTTTTTTCTCCATACAGGTTAGATACTCTCTGAGAGAGGAGCAGAAGAGAAAGTTCTCCACGATCCTGCTAAATTTTCATATATTTTACAGATGAGGAATCAATAGAGCAACAGTGCAAAAGAACAGTGCAACAGCGACAGTGCAACAGCGACAGTGCAACAGCGACAGTGCAACAGCGACAGTGCAATAGTGACAGTGCAACAGCGACAGTCCAACAGCGACAGTGCAACAGCGACAGTGCAACAGCAATAGTGACAGTGTCTGGTTGAATTTCTGTTTGATCATTTCAAACATTTCCATGCTCTTTTCCTATGTCATTTTAATGAGTCTTGGTAAGAGATGGACTCTACCTCCCAGAGGCTGGAAAGACCAGATAGGAGCTTTCCAACCTCCCCTGTCCCTCAGGCAAGAGGCTGTGACCTAGGCTTGGCCAATGGGATGCTTCAGTCATAGACTTTGAGATGGGAGCCCTTGGCACAAGAAACAGGGATGGTGAAGAAGCCATCCCAGGCGCAGAAACTCTGCAACAACTTCCAATGTCCTGTGGTGGCTGACTGCAGGGTCCTCCGAGGCCAGCTTCTGTGGCACGGTGGTTCCAGCTGCCGTGTCTCTCTTTGCCTCCACTCATTGTCCATGCTAGTCTCCCAGGCACTGTGGAAATTCTGTGAGCAACCTAATATCCTTTCAATGAATCCATTTTCTGCTGGAATCGTTCAGAGCAAGGGTCCTTTTGCTTGCAACTAAGAACCCAGGCTCATTCAGCCTTGAAGAAGACTAGCAAGTCACATTGAGGGAGAAACAATGCTGGGATGGGGATGCTGGTCAGTGTGAAGGCAGAGCTTGTGCTCCCCCCGCTATTTCTTACCCTGTTCTGAGGGGAAATGTTGGAAGAAAACCCAAATCCCGTTTTATAGATGAGGCACAGAGAGGCTCAAGTGACTAGAACCTAAAGGTTGAGGCTACAAGGCCCTGGTTCTTTTTAGCGTACCAAAGTTGACCTCAAAACCATGACTCCCGGACATAAAGATCTTGTTTCAGACTAACTGAGGAGCCATGTTAGAGGGAATGAGACCCCAGAGACAAGAAGATGCAGAAAGACACTGAGACCAGGCAAAAAGGGGGATGGGGGCTCCCTGGACCTGAAGCAGTGATTTCTAAAAGTCTCATCTTAGAACAAAATCCAAATCTGTGATCACCGCCAGTTCCTGAGAAACTGGGAAGGGGAGTAAATGAATGATTGTTTAGGGGATGGCAGCGAGGCCGCTGCCCTTAGAGGGATAGAGAGTAAGCAGGGAAGGCAGCTGAGAGGCAGCAACAGTTCTCTAAGGGTAAAAGTGAACTGCTCTGATCCCGTTTTCCTGTGCACAAATGAGGATGACACCTCTAGCCACACAGTGATTGACACCTCTCTGTCAGAGAGAAACGGATGATAGCAGTATTAAAAAACACACACACACACAAAAAAAACCTTGAGCACTTAATGAGTGCCACACACTGTTTTAAGGGCTTTCATGCACACATTCTTTCAATCCTCACCAAAACCTTATGAAATGGGTGCTATAATCTCTGTTTAGCTGATGAGAAAGTGGGACAGAGAGGCTAAGTAACTTGTCGGTATACAGCAAGTCGTTGGCACAGCCAGGCTGTGAACCCAGATATCCTAGCTCCAGAATTGGGAGAGCTTCAACACTGGGCTAATCAAGTATTATAATGTATGCCATAGAGCTCTGTGACTGGAAATTGCTTCACAAATATTAGCAAACAATTTACTTGATGCCAAGATAGATTAGAAGCTCCAAGAAAGGAGTTGCAGGTCTGTCTTGTAACCCAGTACTCAACAAGTTTAGCCAATAATGAGCACATAAAGCATGTTAGTAAAGAGAGGAAGGATGGGAGGAAAGAATGGTGGAAGGAAGGAAGGAAGGAAGGAAGGAAGGAAGGAAGGAAGGAAGGAAGGAAGGAGCGGGCAAGGGAGGGAGGAAAAGGAAAGGAGAAGGAGGAGGAGGAGAGGGAGGGAGGGAGGGAGGGAGACATAAGATGAAGATTCAGATGGTAGCAAGGAGATGGAACCTTGCCATCTGGAACTGAGAAAGAATGGAATGTAGAAACAAGTTTCTAAATGGGGATCCTCTGAAGCATGCTTGAAAAGCCCTCAGCCAGGTTTCCAAAGGAAATTTGCAAATTGCTTCTATATATCTACTGTATAAAAAAACAGTCCATAAGTGTTCAGTTCCTTTGTGCTTTCATGTTCGGATGGTGCACACGATGTGGAGTCAAGAGCACAGCTGAGAACGCATCTGGCTGTCCCCGTGCACAGGTTGTGGTGTGCACAGAATTCTGGGCACGGACAGACTCCCACGGGCATGCCCAGCTTTTGATGTGCACAGTTGTGCAACGACATCATTTTATATGTGCATACAGCCATCAGGAGGGCTTGCAGCACTGGGTGCACGCACATACGTGCACACACTTAATAAGGAGCTAACACTAACTTGTATTCAGTATGTGCCAGGCTCTGTCCTAAGCCTGTTGCAAATATCAACCCCATTCCATGTGCCCGGCGGTGATGGGTGCACCCACTTACGCACGTGTGTCGAGTTCTGTCTGAGCTGCGCATACACACGCTTCTGTTAGGTAAGCCCGGGCTCAGACTGGCTGTCAGTTTTCTGCTGCTTAACCCAAGCTACGTGAATAACACCAGGAAGGCACACTTTTCCTGGGCTGGAGCAGTAACAATGAATTAAAAGATAGATCATAAAGTCCTTTCAAAATACCATCCACTTAAGAAATAGCAGACACCCAGCCTGCGTTTTCTTGCTGTGTAAACATATTCCCACCACCCCACTCACTTAAATAAGGCTCACTCCACTTCGGCATCCCCGCAAACACATTCTTTTACAGTTCCTTTTTCAAAAACAAGATTGCTCCCTCGGCAACTGTTTCCAAGCACATTCGCTCGTTTTGGGAGAGAGAAGGAAAAAGCAGAGCAAGTCTCTTGTTACTATACAGGGAACACGGAGCAGGGGCAGGGGGAAAGCAGATGTGGGAATGAGACAGAGACGCTGAAGCTGATGGTGTGTAGTAAGACACAACTTCCCTGGAAGAGAACCGGCCAAATGCCCCCAGACCCAGGAATAGTGCCTCCAGGCCTAGTAATTGTTAGCTGGTGTGGCTTTACCAGCTACGACCATCCCCTACTTCCAGGCTGTGTGCATGTGTGTGCGTGTGTGTGTGTGTGTGGCGCACGCCCATACCATGAAAGGCCAGAGGCCATCCCCGGAGCAGTGCGGCAGAGCTAATGTGGAGATCGAAACCATTTCCCTCAGAGAGGGGACGTCTTTTGAACAATGGCATTTTCTCAACAGCATATTGACTATTTACAGTAACACAAATAGTCCCTGGGGCAGGGAAGAAGGTGGGGGGTGGTGGGTAGGAATGGGAGACTAGAAGGAAAGAATGCTTTCCAGCCCGGTCTGTGTCTTTACTACAATAAATAATTCTTTTCTATCCAATTCATTCTATTCCATCCTATCCAAATGTTTCCCTCCACATTATTCCACGAGTTTCACGACAAGCTAATCCGCGCTCAGCCTTTCCATCCACTCCACCGCAACTCATTCTGTTGGATTCCAGTTTGAGCCATTCCTCCCTCATCTACTTCTGGGGCACCTCCGGCTCTTCCATTTTCTCAGTCCATTCCATCCCAGTGCATCCCATCCCATTATTTCATTGTCTTTTTTAACCATTTCCATCTGTTCTGGAAACTGCAACCAGAAGTAATCCATCAACAACTATGATGTGAGCTGTCCTGAACACCACAAGGAATATGGGGAGAGGGACAGAGTCCCCATCCCTGCACTCTTCCAGGGGAGGCAGAAACAATCCTTATAAAACAAACTGAGAACCATGTAATCCTCTGCCTTCACAGACCCCAGTGAATCAAGAACCATGGGCAACCCCTTCACCACCACCACCCAAACCTCACAAAGTCATAACTCTACACAAATCATGAATAAGAAAACAAGTCTGCTTTGGTGCCAGGCAGAAGGAAAGCCAGACGAAGAAGCGGTCAGATTCCAGATAGTCTCCTTAGCGCTGCATCACACAGGCGTAGTGCCAAGCAGCCTTGAAAGTCTCCGTGCCTTAAAACAAAGATCTGCTTGTCACTCATGATTCACGTCACCCATGCACTGGCTGGGGGCTCTGCCGCATGGGAGCCTCGCTGTTAAGACCCGGGTGATGGAGCAGCCGCTGTGCAGAACACTGCCTAGCACCATGGCTGGGTGGGGGAGGGGGGAGCACGTGGCAAATGCAGTGGTTCCTAAATTTCACGGCTTCCTACCCAGAAGAGATCTACTTCATTCCCACTCGCACGTCGCTGTCCTAAACAAGTCGCATGCCCACATTCAAAGGTCTGAGCAAAGAAATCATGCTTTGAGAAGGTGAGAGACCAGGGAAATCTTATATGCTCAGGGGAAGAACTGGGACTATCTGATGGGCAGTGAGCATGATGGCTACCACACTAGCTGGGTATCGACAGGTTCCTACCTTAACTTCCTGGAGCCTCAGTCTTCTCACTTATAAAATGGGGATAATCAAACCCACTTGTTAGGTCTGTTGTAAAGGCTAAATGAGATAGGCATGGAAAGAACCCAATACATAGCAGATGCTTAATAAATATGAATTTCCCTCCCTGAGCCTCTGTGTATATCTCCTTGCTAAGCTCCTTACAAAAGCATCACAGGCACAAACTAGATGGATCTTATCTGAGAACAGAAGACAGATTTCAATCCCCCACCCCCAGCCCAGCCCGCATATCTGTTGCCTCTATTTGAAACAGGAGCTTCAGCCACCTGCTCGTTGATGATCCATCTGCTTTGCAAATGTAAAAATGTAATTATATCACAACACTGATTTCTGATGGGCATCGACCAATACCCAGAGATGCTTCGTTCCCAAACATTGCAGGAAAAAAGTACCATACTCCCTGGAGCAGAAGTGTAATCAAAATGAACGATCATCAAGTACAATATTTTCTCCTGCTCCAGAGAAGACTGGCAAACGTCCCAGGACATCAGGTCTGGACCCTTCCAGAGCACCACCTATCTCTGCTTGCTGGAGCTTGAACTGGGTGGAATTCGTACTATGGGGCATGGGTTTGCCTTATCAAAAGGCCCTTTGAGAAGCAGGGACTGAGGAGCCCCTCCTTTGTGGGAAGTCACACGTTGGGAGTTTCACCATAAGGTTTTAGAACAATGGGCGCAGAACACCTCTGTAATCCACTGAACCACAACAGGAGGAGTCAAGAACAAGAAAGTTCCGCTGTCAATTTCGGAAACAGACATGCATCAACCACCTCCTCTGTGATAGATCATGGAACAAAACTACCCCAGAGTGGATTGCAGACATCAAGCTTTCATTAAAAGCCCAATATGGAAACAAACATTTATAGGCCAACCCATAGTTTTACACACGTGTTGTTGTTTATTTGTTTTTTTCTGATTGAGAATCTACATCTATATCTTATTGCTGTTACCGCAAATTCCCACACAAATGTGTGGCTTAAAACCACACAACTTTATTATATCAGGTATCTGGAGGTCAGAAATCCAAGTGGGTCTCACAGGGCTAAGATAAGGTGTCAAAATTGCTGCATTCTTTTCTAGGGAAGAATCGTTGTTTTGTTTGTTTGTTTTACCTTTTACAGCCTCTAGAAACCGCCTTCATTCTTTGGTTGATAGCCCTATTCCATCTTGAACATCAGCACTGGTTTAGTTTTCTTATAATACATCACTCTGACCCTCGTCTGCCTACCTTGTCCACATTTAAAGGACCCTTGGAATTACAATGGCTTACTTGGATAACCCATTATAATCTCCTTATCTTAAACTCCACTGACTAGCAACTTTAATTCTATCTGCAACCTTAATTCCCCCTTGTAATATGCCATAACACATTCATGGTTTCTGGGATTAGAATGTGGACATCTTTGGGACCATGATTCTGCCTACCACATTATCTGTTCTTCTGATGCAGTCTTGATCCACCCATCAAACTGGGTGTTCTATCCTTGCCTGGCCAAGGGATGAACATATGACCTGAGGTAGGCTCATTTCACACCCTGTTGCTGGGATTTAAACCTTGAGTTGAGTGACCCACTAATGGAAAATGATTGAGGTTCAGCCATCTCAATGACAGAGAATGCTAAAAAGACCCCTTTAGTTTCAGTTCTCTGAAACTTCCCTGGTCTCTTTCCTTTCTAAAGTGGAGTTGTCAAGCATTTCTCACAAAGCCTTGAGCTGTGTTATATTTCTTCTAAATGATCGTTCATTTGCTTAAGTCATCCAGAATTAGTTTCTGTTGCTTGCAACCGACAAGCCCTGAGAGATTCAAGCACAAAGAGAGACAAATGGAGACAAGCAACTACAGAGGGAAACTCAGAGAACCTAAAGATAAAGCAGGCACACTCCTGACTTATATGGAGGACAGCAGACTTATTTTGAAAAAAAAAAAAAAGTGAGTCTGCAATAAATAGCTCGGCCAGATGAATTTATTTCTAGGTAGTGGTAGTGGTAGACTTGTTATATGCATCTCTGGGTATTTTCACAGTTCCATTGTTAGAACTAGCCCCTTTTATTTATTTACACTGAATGAAAAGAGCAGTATGATAATATGCATGAAATAAGGTTTCTGCTTTGTTTGCTTCTCTGATCTTTTTCTCGCGTAATTTAATCTAGGGAGCCATTCTGATTCCTACAGGCAAAGGCTGAAGAACTGAGGGCTCCTGCTGTCCACTCATTCATTTGCAATGAATTATAACACCTACTCTGTGCCAGGACCTTAGGATATGGAGATAAAAAAGTCAGACTCCCTGGGTCCAAGGATCCTACTTAGTCGCTCATCTAAGACAAATTTCATAAGCATACCTACGAGGTGTCAGCTCATCCGTGGTCCTGTTCACAAAGAGAATAGAGTCTAAGATAAGGGAGGCATGTGTGCTGGTATGCAGAACGATCAGCAGGGAAATCTAATTTTTTTTTTTTTCTGAATGAGAGAAGTGCACTTGGCTAATTGATAAGCATATAAAATATATTTAGTTCAAGAATTTACAAAGGTTTAATTAGGCAGTCATGTAAATTTGGAAACAGTCTTTCTAGAACAACAGGAGAGAGAGACTCATTGAAGAGAGTTGAGGGAGTATGTCTTGGTGGATAGGATATATAAAGAGGATATAGCTACAGAGTCTTAATAATCTTGTGACCATAAGAGGAAGCTGAACTTTTTGTTACTCAGTCAAATGAAGGGAGGCCACACTCTACTGAAAATCAGAGACTGAGTACCATTCTTAGTTGTTCCATTTGGGGGGCTTCTTTCTCATCTTAATTATAATATAAAAAAATCTATATGCAGGTAAATGTGCAATAATTAGGGGCAGAGTAACCCATCGTCTGCTGGTTCCACCTTGGAAATACTAGGATAGAGTTTGGGAAAGGTTTAAGATGAGGGCAACGATGAAGATAATATGGAGAAAGATTTGGGGATTCAATAAAAGGGACAGACCAAGATCATATTCTTGATTGAATCTCACATACATATTATATCTACCTGTATTTTCTTCCATAGTCATGCCTGAAACCAGACAAAATCAGCCAAGTGCTCAGAGATGCACATTACTTCACCTGCCCTGCTTGTCACCATCACTGCATGGGGGAAGTTCCAGACAGTGCTTCTCAAATATTATTGTGCAAATGAATCACCCCATTATTAAAGTTTATATTTCAGTTCAGTAGTTCTGGGGTAGGATTGAGATTCTGCACCTCTAACCAGCTTCCAGGTGATGATGATGAATCCCCAGTCACATGTTGAACAACAAGGCTTGGAGCAGTCTTGGAGACTGGAGTATCCCAGACACGATGTGAGCTCCCCTCTTAGCTACTCTCCCTGCCTCTTGCTGCTGCCAAAGAGGGCCACGTCTGCCACAAGGGTGAAGGATGGGGGATAAGGGTCACCATGCACAGGAGCAGTGACAGAGTAGAAGAATCTGCCTTGGAGTAACAGGAAAGCTAGTCAGGATGAGCCCACACTTAAAGGGTGAGTGAATGTTTGCCAAATCAACAAGGAAGAGGATGGTAGTACATGGAAAGGAGTCAGCATGAGCAAAGACACTGAGCTACGAGAAAATGAAATGCAGCATATCTGAGCAACTACAGAAGGATCAATGTGGGGCAAGAGTAAAGCACTACCTTCAGAGGAAAAACCAAAGAGCAGGACTTCTTTAGAATTCAATCTTGGCCAGAGCTGACGCCAGAAAAACAGGCTTGGTTTCAAATAAAATGATGTTGATGAAGACTATTGAGTCTTTTCCACATACTGGGCTCTGTGCTATGCTCTTTTCACGATTCTGTCTTCTTATTTTAGAGTTGGCCAAAGTGAGGTAGAGAGAAGCCAAGTAACCACCCCAGGGCCAAGGAGCTAACAGATGAAGGAACTGAAAAGTGGCCCAAGGTAGCCTGACACCAAGCAACATGTGCTTAACCACCATGCAACATTATCCGCACCTGGTGCTACTCTGGTCGCTCTGTCTGTGCCAGAAACCCTCTGTGACCCTGTGGCCAGTGAGCATGGGCATCAAAGTCCAAGGCAGTGAGATACGGTCTCTCCTCATGGACCCCCTCATCTCTATTCCCAGTTGTCCTTCAATACTCATGCCTGGAACATGAGTCTGATAAGCTGGAGTTCCCACTTTTTCCCAGACATTCATCTCTCACCAAGAGAACTTGGAAAGGGGTATGTGGCAAGAACAGACCATTTTTCATGTTTTGGTCTGGGCTTTACTGTGTTTAGGAAGCTCATGGAACGGGCCAAGGGCATCTCTGTCCCTCAAATAGTCCATCCCTTCACCAGAGCAGTAAATACCCCTTTGCCTAGAACACCTGCTGCTGCTGCTGCTGGTGGATGAAAAGGCCTTACACTCCCATCACCAAGGCTAGAGCAGGCACTGACGTCAGGAGTCAGAGCTGTTGGAGTTACATAATCCCGGAAGCTGCTTGAGCATGGAATAAGGCCATATTTAACCTCAGGGGAGCTAAAAATAGGCAAATAGAATTTTATTTCCCCATAAAAATTTTAAACTTGAAATAATATTTTTTTAGCGATCCTAGGCAAGGATTGCATTTGGCCCCAGGCAATGTTCTCGCTGTTGAGTTACGATCCCTAAGATATATGTATGTTATGTATGCATGGCATAGTCATGGCAAGTGTGTGTGTGCATACATGTGAGTGAACTAGGTGTGCATGTGTACATGGGGTATGTGTGTGTAGATAAATATAGATAGAGATATGGCTGTGGGTACACAGAGGCACAGAGATATAGGAATAAATATAGAACGTGGGCTGTGGTTCGGTGGTAGAAGGGTGTTTCTGTAACTGGGGTGAGTAGGTGAGTATGAGAGCATGAGTTGTATGGGTGTGATGTAGAAACTGTGCATGGTGTGTGTGGTAGGTGTGTGTGTGTGCAGGAGTGTGTCAGGGTGTGTGAGCAGAAGGCATCGATCGCATCTGCTCTTGCTTCTGTGAGTGTGTGGTTGATATAGCTCACTGTGTTGGGAATGTGTGTTTTTGTGTATTCAAATTGTGTGGGGATGTGTGAGAAATGTGTGTTGACAGTGTGCATGTGTGGGTAGCGCCACAACTGAGTTGAGCGTGCAGGTGTGTGCTGGAAGGGCTATGTGCCCGTTGCTGTGTGTGTGTGCACACCATGGTTGATGGCACCAAGAAAGATGGTCAGAGTCCTGAGCATGCCTTTCCAACATTTAGAACATCCAAGATCCTCCTCTAACATATTTCCAGAGACCTATTTGAAGCTGTTCTCCAGAATGCTGACCTACTGCTCTCCTTTGCCCCTCCGGGACTCCAAACCCTAAATACCTATTTGACCAGGCACAGAGTGGAGTGATTACAATTTCTTGGTATATATGGGCTTCTCTCAAACTCTGGTCTATACACAAAGGTCTTCCTGTCTCATGGAGGAGATGGTCAAAACAAAAACAATAAGAAACTGCCGTGAGCAGAAATAAGGTACCTTTAGGGCTCAGTTCACATTTTCCCACAAGAAATAAGAAGACAGGGGCGCCTGGGTGGCTCAGTTGGTTAAGCGAGTGCCTTCGGCTCAGGTCATGATCCCGGAGACCTGAGATCGAGCCCCACATCGGGCTCCCTTCTCGGCGGGAAGCCTGCTTCTCCTTCTCTCACTCCCCCTGCTTGTGTTCCCTCTCTGGCTGTGTTTCTCTCTGTCAAATAAATAAAATCTTTAAAAAAAAAAAAGAAAGAAAGAAGAAGACACAGTGTGGCTCCAGCTTTATTAGCGTTTTTAGTTTCTGCTCTGTCATTGTTCTGTGGTCTGGTCCTAGGCAAACCCTCCCTCTTCTTGGTTCTAGAATCAATCTAATTCTTAACTACTCCAACTTTGTACTTATGTGTTTAACAACTTTTCATTGGCTCCCTACAATCCCCCAGCTAGAATCCAGTCTCCTCAGCACTGCCATTCAAGACCATTCAAGACCGGACTATACTGGTTTCTCACTCCCTGCAGTCTTCCATGTCACCATATCTTCTAGACTCACCAATCTACTAATTGTCCCTTAGAGGCAATGTTATCTTCTCAAAGAGTGGCACCTGGGTGGCTCAGTCAGTTAAGTCTCTATTAGTTTTGGCTATGGTCATGATCTCTTAGGTAGTGAGACTGAGCCTCACAGTAGGCTCTGTACTCAGCAGGGAGTCTGCCGCTCCCTCTGCCCCTCCCCTCATTCCCTCTCTCTCAAATAATAAAATATTTTAGAAATGTATTATCTCCTCAAAGAAACATATGTGACTGTCCTTTGAGCTGAGTAAGTCCAACTTAACTGTCTTTCCTTCTGTAGAAAAATAAAGGACCAGGAAAAACATGCCCTACCATACTCACTGATTGATTGAGTCATTCATTCACTCAAAGTATTCTAGGGTAATTAATAAGTTTCAAGTAAAATAGTAAAAGCAGTAATAACTAAAATAGTAAACATATGAGTTTAGGATTCATCACACCTGGATTTGAATTTTGATTCTTTCATACTGCCTCATTGTAAGAGCTCAAAAAATGATGGTTTTAAGAAATATGCGCCTAACTTCTTCCCAGTGGGCTTGTACAATAACTCTTTCATTTTCTGAATCCAAAAATTTTGACTTCAGGTTTGTGGATTGGGCTGAGGCCTCCAGGATCTTCTCAACTCAAATAACTGTAACTTCTTCATGATGTGCTAGGATATAAGCTCCACGAGGTTGGCAATTTTTTGTGCATTGTGTTCACTGATAAAACTCTGGTGTCTAGAACACAGTAGATTCTAAGTATTTGTTAGGAAAGTGAATACTGCACCTTTTCAGCAGATTGCAGAAACTGATCTGTCCAATCATTACTATTATTGATAACTTCCCCCTTTCCACCTATACTATGAAATGTATTCCACACCTCACTTCTAATTCTCTCAATAAAATCATGAGGCAGTTCTGATTATTCCATTTTATAGGGACACAAGCTAAGTAACCTAAGATCTAGCAACGTTAAAACTTGCCCAAGGCCATGTCATGCTACATGATGCAACTGGAATTTGAATGCAAGGTTGGCACCAACACTGTACCATGTTGTAATCCAGGCACTCCTGTGGTTTCCTGGGGAGAGGCAGAGAATCTTCTTACTCTCTCATCCCTCTGATGGAGAATCCAAACTAGATGGTTAGGAATGAAGGCAAAGAGGCTGGCATTAAGGAAATAATAGGGCTGAGACACTGCATTGTCAGTAACTACTGAAAAATCATAGCGCTAATTAAGAAAGACGCTCCTTGTTCTGCCAAAAGCTCTATCTTCTTGCAGGAATCAATAAATCAAAAATAATTGTTTACTTTGTCTAAGTAGGCAGAGAGGCTCCCTACCTTCCCTTCTGCCTGTATTCTTTTCCTTCTTTCTTTGTATAACGTGAAGGTTGATGAAGGAGCCTCATCTTCACTAATGAAAGAAACTTAAATTTTTGGGCACTATATCCCTCATTAGGAAGAGCAAAGTCTACAAAGCCTCTGCTTCCTTCTGTTCATCCAAACCAAGGCCCAAGATCAGCAGAAGGCCAGTTTTTACATGTGGTTTGAGCTCCCATTAAATTTATTGTTTCCAGAAGGGCACTTAATGATGGATGTTAACAGTCATTAAAAATGACCACGACACTCACCATTTTTGTTGTCGTTTATCTTGCCACTCTCAGCCCCAGTAGTGTATGCAAGGCCAACAGCAATATGGCCCCAAAGAACTTCGACTCTAGAAGCCAAGTTATCCACTGAATATAACAGGGACACCAGAGTATAAATAAGTAGTATCAACTTAAAAGTAGCAAGGAAAAAACACTGTCCCATGCTGGGACAGAACAGTAGATCCATCCATCTGTAGAATTCTTGTCCAAGCACAAGAAGAAGGAAGGAGACTTTGGTCATGGCCATCTGAGGACTGTGCAGTACATGTTCAGGGCTATGCTACCAATTTAAGTACATTTTGTGGGGCACAATTAATAGGTCAAGTGATATGCTGATAAATGTTTAACAATCAGATTTCTGGGGGAGGAAAAAAAAAAGCAGTAATTTGTAACATCTGCCAGTGATCATGGTGTAAATATTCACACCGTGTCTAACTGCAAGCAACCAAGACGAATGTCGGATTTGTGAGAGAACATGCACAACTGATCCTTGTAGGTCAAAGCAAGCGTGCACAGTACTCCCAGTGGTACTGCCTCCAGAATATTTTGATGACGATTTAGCTTCCCAAGGGGTTTGGCCCATAGGAGAGAATTCACTTATCTACCTCAACATTATCTGCTTGATGGCCAACTCTTCCTTTCAGTGGCAACAGATATATTTTTATATGGTTGATGTATCTTTCTAGTGGCAATCAACTGCTGGAGCCAGATCACACCACGAGGGATAGCCAATAAGGCTGGGAGCAGAGCTGGAACATGATGAGTAAGCCACAGTATGACCTCCCACTGGGGACCAGTGCAGCTGGCCCACTGGTCTCTCTGCCATGTGTCAAGCCTTATCACCCTTTGCTGTAACAGTTTGAATTCCAGAAGGATAGGTATGAGAACATATTTATCCTTGGCACACTGTGGTGTTAGACTGAAAACTTTCACTAACATGTTAAATGAGTAGCCTAATTAGAATAAAAGAAAGATCTACTGAGGACCTTTATCCACCTCCACATGCTCTTAAGTTAATCCCCACTAACTTGACTGTAACTTCTCCCATAAAATACATAAAAAGGGGAATTGGGGAACAGCCTGATAGCCCCTGTTACACAGTCTAAAGCATCCTGAATAATGTCCTCTCTAAAAAAATTCTTCAGCAGTGTGCTAACATGCTTTAACTTGATTCAAAGTGGCAAGGTCTCTGCATGCCCATAGAAATATCCACTCCCTCAGTGAAATAATGACATGATAAAGAAAATAATATGAAATTTGGGATAAACAAAAGGCTGAGGTATTTGAGCCAGATGATGGACCGTCAAAAGGAAAATGTGATGACGTGTTGTCTGTAGACTTCTTAGGGAGAGAGAACTGTGTACAGCTCCAATATCAAGACTTGGAGTTTAAGCATTACACCTAATGCCTTCTACTTGCAAAGTTCCCACTGCAGCTGCTCAAAGAGTTGTAATAATAAATTGGGTTCTGATTATATGCCTTTAGCTAAACCGTGAAAACCAAAGGGAGTCAAGTGGAACTAAGAAGCTGTCGAGAACTGAACTGTCTGACCCGGGCAGTATAGTTTGGGGGCTCAAACAGTAGGTGTTACTGATTTGGAGTTGGGGAAGACCTAACAAGTAGTTGTGGCTACGTGATTCAGCCTGGTCATGCTAGACACCTCATTACCTAACACAATTACAATGATCCCTGGGGTCCCACTTCACCAGTCCACACCCAGACAGGAAAGACCTAGAGTCAGACCCGGCAGGGCCATCTCCAACTGGCTATGGCTTCAAGGATGAGGCTCAGAAACGTTCCTAGAATGGGAATGCCAGACCTTTGTTTCAGGTAGAAGAGAAAGTTGTGTTTATTTCCCGTGTGTGGTGAGGAATCTTCCTACCATCTGCGTTCATTTCCTGCTTCTGCATGGACAACCTACAGAGGTGTCCCTTGAGGGTTATCACCATGAACTATCATTCTCAATGTCCAGTACTAGAGCTACGCAGGAGATGAGAGTCATGAGGAGGCAGCAAGCAGGCACCACAGGTTTAGACAAATCTCCATGACCTGCCTATTTTCTTATTTGACTAACAAGTGATGCCAATACACCAAAATTAAGACTTTTAAATGGGCACAGGGATACAGATGGCCAAGAACCTCATCTGAGTCAGAGCCAGTGTGAGTCTGAGCCTCTTCTGAGGTCCCAGGGTAAGAGCTGTAAAGTTGTCTTCCTGTGAGATGCTGAACAAGACATTCTAACCCAACTTG
The DNA here is from genome assembly GCA_004023965.1 of Spilogale gracilis. NCBI lineage: Eukaryota > Metazoa > Chordata > Mammalia > Carnivora > Mephitidae > Spilogale > Spilogale gracilis. The sequence goes on from PITA01006324.1 coordinate 100,225, forward strand.
TCTGGTTTACTCATATGATCCTTAAATTGTTAGGAACAAAATGCCCATTGGAGGTCATCAAGTCCAGTGGAATCTGGGACTCTAGAGAACTGCTTCAAAGACTGATAATGTGGAGGAGGCTGGTGCTGCAGACACACCAATCAGGACTGTCCATTCTAAACTGACCTACAGAGTGGCACTCTGCAGAAAATTCTTGAAAAAACAATTCTGCTGATAAAACAAAGGGAGAGACAGAGTGAGGGGAGAGGAAGAAAGAAAGAGAGGGAGGAAGCTTGGAAGGGGAAGAAGGCTAAGAAGGAAGAGAAATGAAGAGAGAAAGAAAAAGACAGGGAGGTGGAGGGAGGAAGGAATAAAACAATAAAAGGAGGAAGGGAGGGGAAAGGAGGAGACTAGCAAGAGAAGGAATGAAGGAAGAAAGAAAGAAAGGAAAGAGGGAGGGAGGAAAGGAAGGGAGGGAGGAAATAGAGGGAGGGAATGGATGGAAGAACAGAGGGAGAGAATGGAGGGAGGGAGTGAAGGGAGGAAGTGGGGTGGTAGGGGGAGCAAATTTAAGAAAGAGAAACAAAAGAAGGAAGAAAACCAACTACTAATAACACTCAAACTGAGGAGCCAGGAGAGGTGAATTTCTGAGGTCACACAGAAAGGAAATGGCACTGTTATGATGACAACTCTAGTCCTCTCATTCCCACCTAAGCACACCACGTTTGAGAACAGAAGTTCCATTAGCTCTGTCTTCCTCTCCTTCACCCCACAGCACAGTAAAGCACCCTAATAAAAGCTCCTAGGCTAGGGTGTCCAATGAAGTGAAAAGGAAAGGTGAAGGTAGGTGTTGTGAGATTAAAAACTTCAGGTAAGAGATCAGATCAGGCACTCTGGCCATCTCATGAGACAAAAATCCTACAAAAAGATGTTGC